>JAPDRQ010000194.1:0-58901 GCA_030247915.1 Neophaeococcomyces mojaviensis | reverse complement strand
GTTATACCTTTAGATAGATTAGTTAGTATTACTGTTAGCTCGGGTACTTCCTAATATATTTCTTACCGACACTATTTATAGAACTGATTATATGATTCTATATCCTCCTCTAGTACCTAGGAATAGGTAATAGAGAAGGTTCGCTCGCTGTTCGACTTACTAACGCCTATTATAAGTAGTAAACCCTTATTATTCGTTCTAAACGTCGTATCCACGATTAGTAGTAAGTTACTAATGAACCGTTAAATGAAATCCTTAGTCTGGGGGTTCCAAAAGAAGATTTAGACGATTCTCTTCTGGTTCGGTTAGTTAATTGTCTAATATCGAAAGTAATACCTCCATTTACGCTCTTTAAATATAGCTATTAGGCCAGCCGCTTGGTCCTAAAGCTTTTGGTCCTTAGTTAGGGTCCGGATCAAGTTATAATACTGTTTCTAGTGCATAAGCATATTAGTACTAAATATCTAAACGAACTATACCCTCGTATCGGCGTATAATACAGATACCATCCGATACTGTCGTCCTAGCTCCTTCAACCTTTAATATTCCTCGATCTGACGCCTAAGTAGTAAGAAATACGTAGGGGTTTACAGGAAGTATCCTTCGGAGTGCTTTTCCTCCTTCCATCGCCTAATCCAGACACCACGCTTCTTAAAAAAGGAACAAAGATAGAGGACCTAATAGTTATTCTTATAGACTATTCGATTTCGCTAACGTTTAGAGATAATAATATTGCTTTTCGGATCTCGAATGACCTGTTCTTTCGGTATATTATAGTAGTTCCTCGTCTCTTACCCCTAGAATTTACATCTAAATTCCACGCTCTTACCCTTTAACTGCTTACTACGGTTGTTCGTTATTACGAAGAAGCAGCCAGCGACTATTCTATATCGATTTAACTTTACTAAGCAGTCCTCGTACGATTCGAATATCTCCCCAGACTGGGGATACTCTCTATACCCCTGGGGGATAGTTTAACAGTGAGCGAGCCACGAGCGATAATATGTGCGATTTAGAAGGTCAAATACACGACTCTAGCGCAGTTTCTGGTCAAGGGAAGTGGTCATTTTGATGAACTGAGTACTATTCTGGACGCTACATTCTGAGATGGTTCTGACTCAAAGCGACGACGATTCACAACTTAGCTACACCACCATATTTCTACTTCCACAATCTACCTAGGCTTTTCCAGCCGTTCAAACTATCCGGGGGACAGACCAATTAATGATGGATCATGGTTTTGTGGTGGATATCAACGATGGAACTCGATGGGACGAACAACAGGTCGAACACACCAAAAAGCGGTGAGGAATGCCCGAAACCGGTATCGCCAAGTTCCTACGCGACAGCGACCTTAGACGACAACGAGAGGGATAAACGAAGATATCAGTAAGAGAAGATCATTATACTATTACTGTGGACAAGTTCTCTCTACTGTGGCTAGTGCAGTGGCTGAAAAAGTGGTGGGTGGTGGGTGGTGGGTGGTGTGCCCCGAGTCGCTCCCACCATTACCCTTCCTCTTCGTGTTCTCGCCGAGCTCTTGATCATTCCATTTTGCTCGTTTCTACCGACCATTTTTGTTAGGCTGGAACCAATATACACAATGACTCATCTATGCCTAACCATAATCTGGAGCTGGTGCCTTGGTTTTTCTGATATGGAAATGATGGGTTCGGGCAGCATTGACGGCCTAACATGGCTGGGACTTCGTTTATGCGATAGCATGTCTGGGAGTTGTGTTAAGTTGATTAATGGTGAATGTGACGCATGCTGAATAGCTTCCGATCTTTGATTATGGATAAACGAGACGAAGTGAGTGCTGTCAGGATGGTTGATGGTGGTGTGGGTATTGGAAATCGGCAAGGCTGCGCACATGACTTTTAGAATGATCAAGTCCTTGTCTGCACACCCCGTTCCCTTCCCTCGAACAAAAACATATTCAAATTTTCAAGTTCGATTTTTCGCTCTCGAGGCGAATTTTACGTTTTTTTCTTCATTCTACATTCGAGTACTCCAGCTTCTGTAAGTAACTCTTTTACTTGGCTTTTCTGAGTGGATTTGGGAAATATTTGCAGAGGATGAGAAGTTGCCATGAGCGTTGACAAAATGACCATATCTACCAGTACAGCGGCAATACCTTTCAGTACACTTGGCTTGCATATCAAGTATGCTAAATTGGGAGTGTGCTCCCGTATCCCGAAATGAAGAGCCATGGCAGTCCTATCAAAACATGTTCGATGTCTACATATGTGGACACCAAACAGATCTGTTAGGAGGCCTCATCAGCATGAGATCTTGAACAACTAACGTACAGCCTATCTGGTTCCCGCTATTATTGCAGGTCTACCTAGACTACGTTACTTGTTGCCTTCAGAATTCACAATCTTCACCCTCTATGTTTTGACGAAATTTCCATAGCAGATTCCATGTCCAGAAGCAAATTCAACCACTATCTTTGCCTTTTGTTGCTGCAACCTTCAGAGCTCTTCCTCGTTATCTGCATATCTTGGTTATTTGTCTTTTTCCACTGTACTCCGTCTGTTTGACGGATACTAACGCACATGAACAGAAAATGGGAAGCAATTATGGTGGTCGTGGCGGTGCGGGCGGTCGCCGTGGTGGTGTGGGTGGCCGTGGTGTTGGTGTTGGTGGACGTGGCGGTGCGGGTGTCTTTGGTGGTGCTGGGGGAGCTCCCGGCGGGAGACGTAGTGGGAGAGGCGGTGCTGGTGCTGGGTTTGGGGCTGGTGCTGTGGCCTTTAGGCCAAGGTCCAAGACGAGAGAGGAGTTGTTGGCGGAGGTGGAGGCGGAGAAGGCGGAGAGAAGGGAGAGAGAGAGGGATGGGGATGATGTGGTGATGGCTGGTGGAGTCGCTGCTACTACTGGTACTGCAGAGGTGGTAGAGGATTTGGGTGCTGCCTTGGCGGATTTGAGGAAGGAGAATGGGCTCGCTTCTCTTTCCGACGAAGTTTTAAGGAGCATTTATTATGGCAGGCGTCAGCAGGCGCAGCTAAAGGAGGAGGAGATGGCAGCACAGAAGGCTGCTGAGAAGAAGAAGGCAGATGAAGAGTGGAGAGAGAGGAAGCTGCCGCTTGTGCCAACTGGCCCTAGAGGCCTAAAGAGGAAGGCTCTGGAAGAGACTGCGGTGGAAGCGGCGGAGGCCGATTTGAAAAAGGCCGAGGATCAGGTGGTAGAAACGGAGAGGGGATTGACGAGTATGGAGCGGCAGCGGATTGATGCGGAGGCAAGGCTTGCGCAGAAGCTAACTGCGCAGCAAGACTATGAAACGAAGAAGAAGGTGGTTTTAGTGGAGGAGGGCATGTCGTCGGCGGATGCGGCGGTGCATGTCCGAGAGCAGAACAAGGCATGGCATCAGGGGTTTGATACCAAGAAGAAGGGTTGGATAGCGAAGACTGATCAGCAACTTGGTCAGAAGAGGAATCGTTTGGCGGATGAGAGGGGTGCTGTGGAAGCTGCGAAGCAGCGTCTACAGTTGGCTCGGGACGAGGCGGAGAAGAAGAAGGCTGAGGAGAAGAAGAGAGCTGATTTTGCTCTCGAGAGGGCGCATTTTAAGCGTCTGAGAGAGTTCAAAGGCGGTTTTGTTGCCGATGACTCCATTAGTCGGGCAGTGAAGAGGGAGAGGAACGTGGCGGATGAGCGATTTGTGGCGCTGTTGGCGGGCGATTCTGCAGGTATCTCTCAGAGAGGTGGGCTTTTGGGACAAGCATGGCTAGAAGGTGCTAAAAGTGCCTTCATAGCTTGTGGGAAGAGCGAGGAGGCGGCGGGGAGGTTGGCAAAGGCCAAGTGGGATGAGCTCACCCACGAGAGAGATTTATGGAGCTACTCGTTGTACTCTGAAGATGAGGCAAGGGGGAAACCTATCATGCATGCAGCTTTGCGGGACATGCGGAAGATGCGTGGTTTCCAGGGGGGTGATGAGGACGAAGATCCTGTGGTCATGAACACGATCTAGGATACTCCTCCATTTCTTTCTGGTGCTGGCAATGGCAAGCCGCGTTTATGGGCTTGTGCGTCGGTCAGGGCGGTGGATGAGGGAGGGCATGACACAAGATAGTGCAGTCGCGTTCATGGGCTCACTGGCGGTCAGGTGGAGGATAGCAGGATGACAATGGCAAGTCGCGTCCCTGGACTTGTGCGCGGTCAAAGTGGTGGTTGAAGGAGGGTTATTTGCTGGTGGTGCTGAACAACAACAATAGAGGTGTGTACGTCGTTTTTACGTTGGGATATTGCTAACATGACTCAAAGCTTCCGGCCTTTCACTGAGTCAGAGCTCAAAAATAATTGAGAGCTGAGCAAAGCAACACCATCAAGCCGGGCTAAGCAAAATCACAAATCGAGCTTATCAGCGATATCAACAGCATGCCAGAGTTGAGTAGCTACATCAACCCACCTACTCAGGCCAGGCAGCTATGTCAATTTCGTGCCGAGTAGCGAGATCAATACAAAAACGGACTTGAATGCAGGAGATGCATACATAGTCGACCTCAAAAGCACATTCACAGCTTGGCTATGCCTAGAAGAATAACGTGCTACCGGACAATGGCAGCAAAATCCAATGTCTGCCCCTACAGCATTCGACCCAACTCAATAGCAACTCAATCACTGCTCTCTATCACGACGCCGCACGCTCGTGAGACTCGCCAATCAGTTTAAGAGGCAATCAGATATTGCGCTAGCCAAAGCTCCTCTCAAATCAAAGCATCAAGCATCAAGCATCATCTACCTCACAGCCATATTATCGAATATTAGCCGCAAATTCTACGACTTCATGGGCTCCAACTCAATCGAGAACAAAAGCTCGCAACGGCTTTATTATCCATAGAAAGCTTTAGCACCATACCCAAGGTCTGCTACGCTAAAACTCAGCAAATACTTACGAAAATCAACTTCAAACAAGCTCAGGATTGATTGAGTGATGATAGCAGCTACCTAAACCGAGATAGCCCTTCTCTGTAACCACAAATGACCTCTTTAGACAGCGAGAACCTGCTGCCTGGCCAAAAGGTCGAATATAGTCTTCGTCTTCAGTTTTCTGGTCATGTCTGCCCATCCAGGCCTCGAATCTTCCAGCAAAGTCCTGGTCTTCCAATGGTGGACCGTCCCAGAAGAAGTCACGGTCTGCTATCCGAGTACGCCAGTAGGCTTCATATCGACCACATGTAAGGCTGTAGGGGTCACTTCCTGTGGAAAGACACTGAATATGCTTTCCCATTCCATACATGCATGCACAGTATTTTCTTCTCGAAGTTGCTTGTTTGCCCTATCTTGGCGAGGATCACAGCCTTCGTAAATGTCCACCCATGGGGTACGGAAGGCGACTTGGACGACATCAAATATCAGGCCGTCCAAGACGAGCGTTTCAAAGGAGCCCTCGTCTTCAACCAGCACTTTGATTGAGTTGAAATAGTCGATCATGATCGGCTCCAGAGGAGCCATTCCTACAGAAGTCCATGCTTTATTGTCAGCTGCAGCCTGATACGGCATTTTTCCTTCAATTCGAGGAACCAAAAGTCTAGAGTCATCTTCGCAGCTCGTAAAGCATGGGATCCATGAAGGTAGTTCTGGCTTTTTGTCGCTGCGAGTCGTTTGCAAAACGAACAGTGGGCTAAAAATCTCCCTTTCTATAAGCTCATACTTGCAAAGCTTAATCATCAACGAGCATAATGAGACCTGATAGTCAATTTCAATAATCTGCTGATCAACCTTGCTAGACATGCCGAGCAATGCGAATATTTTGTCACGAGGTTCTGTGCAACGACAATCGGTTGTCACTGTCAGTAGTCTTGGTAGACGTATTCCATCTTGACTTAGGTTTTCCTTGTACTCATCCCAGTCCATCAAAATGACATCAAAGGGCCCTGCAAGCGTCATAGCCATAAGCTCGTCGTACTGTCCACGTTTTTCTTTCCTCCTAGAACATGCCTCGATTTCATGAAGGCGAGTAAAAGGTTCTCGACTGATAGATTTCTCACCACAATGAAATTCAAGACTCTTCGCGAATAAAGCTTCCTGGATGACCCATATTCGTGACCGCCACTCCCGCTTTCGGAGGTGTCTTAAAGCAACCCATACTTCGTCCTGGGTCTTGATATCGAGACTCGCAAAGTCCACCTCATCAATGCTCTTAAGGAAATCCATGGCGACATCGCTGTTGTTAGCGCTCTCACCTAACCAGATTCGGACTTCAGTTGCTATCAAAAATCAGAACACAGAAGGGAACCTGAAACGCTGACTTGCCTGTACGGTAAATTTGGCCCATCATGCTGACCTGACTCGATTTCTCCTTCAGGTCACTTTGATTGATGCAAATAGCATCAGCCCATACTACCATAGCATCCCCTATTCTGCGAAGGTATCTCAAAGCTATCCCAAGGCTCTTTCTTACTTGAGCCTTTTTTCCATTTACCAATATTTCAGCATACTCCTTTGCATCACCCCAGCAATATGAGAGTGCTGTATACCTCGGATTCGATTTTAACGACACCTGGTCAAGCTTAGCATGGATAATATCATTGAAAGTTCCAGGAAAGATGGTCAGAAGCCTGATATCTTGCTTTTCGCGATCTAGTAGCATGTAGTGATATCGGAATTTGCATCACCACCAGATGTGGTCCCCAAAGCATTCGTGGAAACGATGACATCTTTCCAAGGCTCTTCTGCGCATACATCCGACGACTTCTTGGACGCCAAGATAATATTCCTAATTCTTTCTATGTCCATGTATTCTCTGCTTGTTTGAGGTTTTGTAATGGCTGTTGTAATAAAGCCGTTTCCATACTCAGTAAGTTGATTGTCTGTAGAGGGGTTTGGTTTGCTGCGGTGAAGGGGAAGCTAGAAGCACCAGCATCAGAATTTATGACTGAGAACGTGAAGAACAAATGCTGTTGGAACCTGGTGCAATGATGACATGTCCTGACTTATCTCGCCGGGTGTTTTAGCCTTACTGACACCGAACAAAGCCAGCACAGTCAGTTCTTGATCTATGCACAACTCGAATGCCAACAGACGCTGTCGTCAACCGACAGAGCATGTCGAAGCAGCTTGAAAATCATTCTTCAGAGTCGTGCTTTGGAATCAATGATTGGAACCAGTATCGGATGAAGATGGGGTGGGTGTGCGGGGCATTCTAGATCAATCGCCTACAGCGGAAGTCCGCGACTTACCGAAAAGGGGGGGTGGGACAAGAACTCGAGCCCACCAGCATTATCACCAGTAACAAGCATCATCAAACAGCTACCCTTTCAATCTGCAGCATCATCAATCCCGTTCGTGTGTCGATATTCGTGATAAGAAGTCACTGTCTGTTGCGTCGTCTATAACGAGGTAGTGAGGTGCAACTCCTTCGGCTCTCAGATTAGAGCCATACGGCTCTGCACGATGAAGGAAATGGCGCAAAGTCAGGCAATCATCCAATGAGAAGTGTATTCCTTATAACCTAGCCATGGCAACAACGGACTCCCACTTTGTTGCTGCTCTGGCTGAAATACGAGGTAAGCGATGGCTGCGAAACCAGTTGTGCAGCACCTGCAAACCCATCATAAATTGCGCATCCGATGCAACGATCCCACACCTTCAGAATGCCGCCGAGATTCAAATCTCAGCTTCTCAAGGTTGTCACCTATGCTCTTTGCTCTATGGATCATTGCCGTTGGCGGTGAACAAGTATAATAAGGATAGTTTGCCGGGCACTGCAATCAAAACAGATGGTCCTTGGGCAGCTGAAATTCGATTTGAGCAGCCGTTGTGTTTGAGAAAGTTTAAGATCGAGGTATACACGGCAGGACAGCGCAATCAAAGTTACATCCTCCGATTACACGGAGACACAAAACATGATGCTCAAGCCTGGGCTGGCAAGACTGGAGACCTTGATTCAAATGACTCAACAGGATCAGACCAGAGCTTAGAAGTGGCAAAATCATGGTTGGATGAATGCTTATATAGACACGGGGATACTTGTGGGAACAGTTCGAGCCATCCGAACCGGGTTGTGCCGACCAGATTGGTAGCGATCACCGACTCGTCCATTTCCCTCAGATTATCGGAAAACCATGACATTAGTGTTCGGTACCTGGCTCTGAGTTATTGCTGGGGTACGCCCAACGATAGTGAACTGAAGCTAACGGACCAGAACCGGAAATTGCTTATGCAGAACGTCAGGTATGCGGACTTGCCTTGTACGATTGCAGAAGCGGTGGTTGCGACGGAAAGGCTTGGGTACCGATATTTGTGGGTCGACCGCCTGTGTATTCTGCAGGGCAATGGTGTTGATTGGAAATTTGAAGCAACACGCATGGGCAGGTATTACCAGAACTCCGACTGTTGCCTTGCAGCATTGCGGTCAGAAAACCCTCATCATGGGCTCTTTGTAAGTCGTAACCCGTTGATAATGGAACCGTTGGATGTTATGCAAGACGACACAGATTTGGTGAGACACATTTCCATAACTAGTATCGACAGCTATGCCGGTCACTACCCTCGCCTTTACAATGGACCGCCATATGTGTTATCGAGAAGGGCATGGGTCTTGCAGGAGCGCTTGTTGGCACCTCGAACAATCCATTTCGGTTCACTTATGTTGTATTGGGAGTGTGGAAAACTACGGCTTGCTGAAGACAAGCCCACTCTCGATCTTGATTTGCCATACTCGGTAATTTTGCGAAAGTTCGGATCTCGCTCACCACAATCTCAAGGTACATCTGTTGATCGAATCATATCCGAGGCAGACCAGAACCTCTGATGTGTGCCGAACGTGGAGTCAGACACGGAAAAGTTTGAAGAGCGTTGGGCCGACATGGTGGAGTACTATACTAAATGTGAAATGACTCATCCATCACAAGACCGCTTGGTAGCTATCAGTGGCATGATGTCCTCCATATCCGAGAGAACCAGGCAGGTGTTCGTACATGGGTTGCTGAAATCACGCCTTGCGACAGAATTGTTGTGGTTGCAGTGGGTCGATTGTCATGGAGATGATGCGAAGCAGCCAAAGCGAACAGGTACTGAAACGAATGCGCCGACTTGGTCATGGGGTTCAGTCATAGGTCGCATTTCGCCATTCTGGGCACGTCGTCTCATCTCTGTTCAACGTCGACAGCCGTGGCTAATCGAACTGGATGCCAGTCTCGAAAGGACAGCCCCTGCAGCCATCCAAGCAGTCAGTGGGGTCGCCATTAACCCGGTCTGCAAGGTCGAGTTTCAAGCACCGATAGTAGAAGCAACGTGTCAAGCGCGGTTAGATCTGAGGCATTACCGATGGAAAGTTCAGGGCATTTGCCAGACAGGCCCGGATTCATTCCTTGAGATCACTGCGTACTTCTGGCCGGACGAAGCAGTGAATGAAGGCATGGCCGTATGGCTACTACGTGGTGCCGTACTGGTGACCAGTGATCAGCAGAAGGCGACTCAGCACGCCGGGCTTGTAGTTGTGCCGACCAGTGCTTCAAATGTAGCATCGGCATACTGGAAAAGGATCGGATATTGGCAAACATTTACGGAAATCAAACCATTAACTCATCCTTCCGAGGCAGAGAAGCAGATGGCCATGAGGACAGTTCTGAATCATAGAATGAAGACGATGCTGCTAGTTTGACCATCGTCTTAGAGGTCAGACAGCTTTGTGTAAGACCTCCATTGTGGTGGCTAGCATGTAGTCGATGTGAGCTGGTTTTCGAAGAGGTTTATGATGCGTTTGCGAGAAGGAAACGCGTCGGTAGACTTTCCTCTTGATCTTGGCGTGTTTTCCTTTCAATCGCCGAACTTTGGGGAACCCCACCGCATCTGGCCTTTTGCAGGATTTTGACATCACAGACTTTTTAGCTACGATCAGCGACTGGCCCTCCTTCGAGCATCGAAAAGACCCTGACACACAGCAAGAAATTTCATCACCACTTCGATACCTCTTCTACATTGCCTACCATCGTTTCGCAACTTGATTCTGTAGAGCGACGACGGTAACGCATTGCATTTCCATTCCACCGGATACATGTACTCGTACTTTTAGCCTATCATTGTGTATCACCACCACAGCTCTCCCTTTTGGTTCTTAGGGTTCCCCATACCGCAGTTGAAATGCAGACATTCAGAATCCCACCTACAATCTTTGAAACCTTCCCGCGAGCGGTGACATCCACCGCATCCCGAATAACAAACTCGTCATCCACATCCATACTCCGCCAGTTTCGCTCAACACCGCAATCCTCAACCACACCAACACAAACCAAAACGTCTCTCTCGGGCGAATACAAAGTCGAGAATACCGTCCCTCCTCCCAACCCTAGCGTCAGCCTGTCCAACTCTCCAAAAGTCATAACCGACTCCATCCTCGATCTCTTCTCTGTGCCGGTCCTCACTCCGCAAACCTCTCCCTTCAGCAGAACAACACCATCATTCTCAACCCGTTGATCATTGTTGGGATTCGAATTGTATTTTTTACAATGGTATGACATATCTGTTATGCTCTAGCAGATCGAACCCTTGGGCGGCTAGGCCAGCATTGGTGAATATTCAATTGAGATGAACCTAGAGGCGAGTTATGTGGCAGAGGGAATTAAGCAAAACCAGATGGTTGACTTCACTTTGAGGATTCAGGTGGAACGTAAGGAGCCAAGCAGTCGAAATGCAGAGTCGAGGATATGCGAGACGTTGTGCGAGACATTAACCTGATTAACCTGTTGAATGAGACGTATAAGAACACAATGGAACACTAAAGTCGGGAGTGTGCCAAAAGGGTCCGCGTGCTAAAGAGCGACGACGACGATAATGGAGGAGCTTGTTATAATTAGTCGGCGTTATTTGTGTCTGAAATGGGACTGGGAATGGAGTTAACTGGTTGACATTCGAGGTGGCTCGATACCTGCTTGTACACCACGGGATGGTCTACTCGTAATATGTTTAGTATTTGGTAAGGATAATTCCACGAGTATATGTGATATGATTAGGAGGTAATATCATCTGTCGTTAATGCTACAAAATTCCATATCAATGTTCGACATCGCTCCTGTCCTTAGATTACTACTTCCTGCTTTCCATCGTTCATGATGAATTACATCTTGTTAGAAAACCTCAGATCATGCTTCTGACGACGGTGTCTGCCGGGATGTTAACATGCCCTGCTAGAAGCTGCCAAACTATTTCCAAAAATTTGTCTCGGTGTGGTAGACAGTCTCTACTGGTCGCTGTCTGAGCTTCCTCTTGTATCTCGTGAGTCCTCCACTACTCATGGCCCACCTAAGAAATGGTAAGTGCTAAACTGTCGTTTCGCGGATAACCTGCATTGTAAGCACAGAATTGGTGCTCATTGACCAAAAGAGCAAATGCTATACAATGGCCAGCCGATCGTAAAGAGCCTTCTTCTCGGATCTCCAAGCAACGATCCTGGCACTTCATTTCGCAAAAGATGCAAATATCAGGCTTGATTCAAGGGCGAAGAAACGCTAATGCTGGCGAATAAGGACGTTCAAGCATGAACTTTGCCTCAGAAATCGAGTCCTGCAGAACTGGAAGGTCAATCGCGATTCAGTCGTGTATGTGCCCTAATATGAGCTGACGATCATTTGTTTCTCAGCCAACTTCTTCTTCGGGTTGTCCCATGCCCAATATATGCAGCCAGGTCAACTCCCACAGTAAGAAAGCTCATCAAACAGCCATCACAAGGCCAGCAGCCATTGCCACAGCACCTGCAGCTCTCAGCAAATCCTGCCCTTGGTGCGTCCCCACTGCACCAGCAGCCTGCGTAACACTAATGAATTGCCCATTAACGGTCGTAACCTGCACCGTCGGCTGCACACTCGTGACTCCCTGTGTCGCCGTAAGTACAATTACTGCATTGGTTGTCACTGTACTGAACGTCGTAGCTTGCGTCGCCTGCACCGGTACGTTCGAAGTTGTACTTGTTGGAAGCACTACCACTGTCGAGTACTGTGGTTGCGTTGTGGTGTACACTTGCGTCACGTAGTATGTTGATTGCTGGACTTGCGTAACCTGCACAGGAGTGTATGTGACTTCGTTCGGTGCAGGACCACCATTCAGTCGGCAGTCTTGACCCTGAGGACAGCAGGCTGGGGTACCGTCGCGATTAGACCAGTAGCAAATGTTCGGCCAGGTGCAACAGATTGACTCGAGAGCAGAATTGCCGGAGCAAGAAGGGTTTTGGTCAGTGTTGCAATTTTGAGAGGCGACCAGGAGGAAGAAAGAGAACAAAAAGAGCGTGAGAAAAGGCTGTGACAGTGAGTTGAGGCGTCGCATGGCGGTATGTGTTGAAGCTGAAGCAAAGGAACGAGACAACGGCGCAGCAACTACTTACATCCTTAATCAGGCGCATGCACAGTCCGTCATGAGATCAAGTATTGAGATCCGAATTGGCCGCCTGTGGTTGCGGTATCATGGAAGAAGCTCTGCGCCGTACTTGTAGGCACATGCGGGTAGTGAAGCTGCAAGGTTTAAAGTTGGAGCTTCAAAGAATGGCCTTGCAGCACGAAGCTTTTGCCATCTTGCAGCTGGATAAGAGCCAATAGTGGTTTGGAGAAGCTCATCAATCGAGGTGCCACAGTCCGGTTGGGCTGCAGATGCTGCAGGAAGAAAGAGCTTGTGACACGTCGTATCAAGAGAAAATTACTTGCATTTCCGCATGAATCGTCGTCACTCTGCAGCTCGGCAAATTCCTACATCGTCCGAAACCAGAACAGCATGTATACGAGAATCCCGTGACGAGACACCATGCTAGGGCATATGAACTGGCAAATGCAATGAGCTTAAAAGAAGGCGGAAATATTGATTGACGAGGGCGAAATAGAGACTGACGGTTGCGAAGTCGCAAGTCATTTTCCACCATCACACAAGTTGGGAGCTACAGCACTCCACCTCACACCCAATTGCATTCGATACCGCCAAGTATCCCTTGCCTAACCTTCCTTCGCCTTCACCGCCGTCATGGCAATTCACCAACGCCCTTCACATTCTTGAACAGGTCTTCCTCCCTCACTAGCACAGATCTATTCAGCACGCTTTTGTCGACAGATGGAAGACCGGCTAAATGCAACGTCATCTCCATTTCACCAATGAGAGCATTGAGGACGTGAACAACACCTTCTTCCCCACCAAGTGCAAGACCATACATGTATGGCCGGCCGATCAACACACAGTCAGCACCAAGAGCCAGAGCTTTGACAATATCTGCGCCACCCTGGATACCACTATCAAAGAATATGGCCAACTTATCTCCAACAGCATCAACAATGTGCGGCAGCATTCCCAAGCTCGAATTTCCGCCATCCTGCTGACGGCCACCATGATTACTGACCACTATTCCTTGCACACCCACCTCAGCTGCTTTCTTAGCATCGTGGATGGTTTGAATTCCTTTAAGCACGATAGGTCCGTCCCAGTGCTGTTGGAGGAAGTTGACATCTTCCCAGCCATGACTCATGCTTGGAAAGACGAGCCGTGTCCATTCTGCAGCTGCAGCACTTAGGTTTTCCTCGACATCTTGGCCGTGCTTCTCCTTGAAATGTGATTGGAAGACAGGATCCGTAAAGCCAATCGACACACCGACCTGATCAGCTCGTAGGAAAGGATTGTACCCATTGTCCATATCTGACGGACGCCATCCGAGTAGGTAGGTATCAAGAGTGACGAAGAGAGCAGTATAGCCAGCATCCTTAGCACGTTTCAGCAACGAAGCTGTGATGTCGTCATGTTCTCTGCTTGGCCAGTACAACTGAAACCACCGTTGCCCGTCACCGTTTGCCTTCGCCACGCCTTCAATACTCGTGCTTGATGCTGTACTGAGGATATATGGAACATTACATTGTGCTGCTGCTCGAGTCGCTGCTTCTTCGCCATCAGGGTTGACTATCCTTTGCACGCCAATAGGAGCCATTGCAATGGGTGAGGCCAGATCATGTCCCAAGACCTTAGTAGCTAAAGAGGCAAACTGCTGAGTCTTGACGAGTCGACGAGGCACGATAGACCAGCGCTTAAAGGCCGCTCGATTCTTGTCGGTCGTTTCTCTTGTACCAGCTGAACCGTAGACGTAGCCTCGAGATTCAGCTGACATGCGTTGGCAAGCTAGCTCCTCCCACTTGTCAGACTGGAATGTAAAGGCCGGTTTCTCATATTTCAGGCCTCGCTTGTACACTGATTGCTCAAGCTCCACCACTTTCGAGGACAAATCGGGGTGCTCGGTCATCTTTGGCCGACCCGGCAGGGAATTGCTGTGAGCTGGCATCTTGACCAAAGTAGGAGCTCAAGCTCTCGATATCTCACAGTCAACGACTCGAAAAAGGGTGAAAGTGTGGAGAAAGATGTGAAATATTATGCTTCAGATGTCGTGGAACAGGTCAGGGAGTTTTACTTACTTCCTAGGGTAAGAACCTAGAAGAATGATAAGTGAGCAGAGCCAATTCCTTCGAGAAGATCTTACCTTGACACGGGGGATACTCGAACTTTGGCTTGTTTTAAATGGCACTTCCGGATAACAACTTTGCAGTGACAGCTTCAAGTGAGGTCATATCGGAACATGGCAAGGATGACAGATCTCATAGGATGACCAGCTGAAATTCTGTTCGCCAGCACCACCAAATACCAGAATCTTGCGTCCTGCATATTTGCTTGAAGCAGTCGAAGGGGTTATATGCTACCACTAACGATAGTATCGAATATTGCGAAAAGTCTTCCAATAATGAACATCTAGTTTCTCCTGGGTCTGGCATTTAGTACCGCTTACTTGTTAAATATGACCAAGATCGAGTAAATAGCTTTAGATACAACCACAGCTCTGGGAATATAATCTTTCCTGTCAATGAGCTTTAAGTTGTAGTTGCACCCAGCAACGGAAGTGGAATCGTCGTGATAGAGATTCATCGAGGCATTATCAATGAATAAAATTGCCGAGGAGTTTGATTTCGGCCTTGCTTTTGATCTCCGATCTCGATAGACCGATTTTGAACTCATAAAGCCTGTAAGAACAGATGCAAACCCAACATAATGGTTACTGAAGCAATTTAGCTAGCCATCAATTACTCATTGTACGCAGGCCATTCAGGTGATGTGTCTTCACCTCGTGAAGCGGACCGCAGCAGCGGCAGATCACCCCGCCAAACCCAAGCAGCCAAGAGGAACTGGCCTTGACTGCCAGTAGGCGACATTCCGCAACGCTTCCAACAGTGGCATGCTGAATGTACGTTTTGCCTGTCTTGTTCAGCTGAAGATTGACTACTCGGACCTTCAGCGGTTTGTTGTATCAAAGTCGCGCTTCCTTTTCCTATGCGCAGTAATGCCATTTAGTCACTGACTGACACTTGGTGTATCTGATCATGCTTGAGCCCATCGCGACACAATCTTGGTTGACAATCTAAGCTACTTGACATTTAGGACTGGTCAAAGAAAGGAAACCGCACTGAGCACCCCTCACTTGAAGTGAAGCGAGTGAATAAGCGAAGTGTAACCAAAAGGTCAGAACGATAGTACACGCAGCGAAAATGGACGATGATTCGCCAACTGCTCGACATAGCTCAATAGGTAGCAATGGCGCAGGTGTCACAAGTGTCAACACCACGCGGAAGAAGAGGCTAGACCCATCAGACCCGTCAACATGGACATCTCGTCACAACTCACTGCAAGAAAATCGATCTCGGTCCTCCTTCGATGCGCAGGAAACAGGTCTGCCAAAGATCAGTGTAGGGTCAGACATAATGCATGAACTTGCAAAGGAGGACTACGACGACAAGCCCAAGATACACTCGCCGACCAAGCATAGAACGAGTTCCGGCTCTATGGCAGCTGCTTTGAGTGGTGGTTTGGATTCGTTGCATATCGGTCCTGAACAACGCCTTCAGAAAGTAAATCCACCAACAAATAGTACTACAAGATCGGATTCGCCCAATGCTAATCACTTGTCACCAACGACCCCCAAGGCTGCAGCTGTGGGACGTGATGAAGTCGACAATAGGCGTCTCTCGAATCAATCAACAAGCTTTTCCTCCATGACGGACGATTCGGGTGATAGGATTGGGCCGATCGAAAGAGAGGAGAATGATGAAGAGGCGGTGCAAGAAAGCAGTGATGAGGAACGCGGCAATAGCGACGAGGATGAAGGTTCTCCAGTCAGTGAGCGTGGCAGGAAGCGGAAGTCATACCATGATCCAGAGTCACCGCAAGCTATAGCTCAAGGAGCGAAGGGTACAGCAGAAGCTCCGTCAATACAAGGTTGGTTCTTGCAATATCGTCATGGTAGTTCTAACATAATTGCAGTTGATATTGCCCCTCCGACCGAGCCCGCGCCTCCACATCCTATTCAGCATAGTGGAAAGCTGTCTGAAACGCATGGCAAAGTGACACCGAGGTCCAACTATAACCGAGCCGCCTCTCCTGCCGCCCTATCGGCCCTTGGAGATGACAATGCAGAGTTGCAACGAGCCAAGGCTCTACCGTTGCGAGTTTCGCCCATGGATGACAAGATCATGGACCGTCATGTGAAAATGCTGATCAGAGGCGACTGGAGTGCATATCAAGATCACGAGAATGAGCAGCAAGAATGGCGCCACGAGCCACGACTATACCTTGTCTGCTCAGACTTGAGCAATGAAGCAAGCTATGCCCTGGAGTGGACCGTTGGCACACTACTAAAAGATGGAGATACCTTGCTAGTCATCAGTGCTCTTGAAGATGAACACGCCTTGAAGCACTCTGAAGAACTGGAGCCCACCCTAGAGGTCAAGTTGGAATCGGCAAAAGCTGCTGAGGAAGCCAACACGACCATGGTCTCGCTTACTAAGCAGACCACAAACCAAGAGGGCAGCACGGTGTACGAGCGCACATCTTCACTACGACACGCACAAGAACAAAACCGCTCATCGTCACGACCGGGCTCTAGAATGGGCAGGCATCAAACCAAGAAAGACGATGAACGGATCAAAGCAGTAGAGAAGCTGGAAGCTGATTTTTTGAAGTTTGTTCGAAGGACAACCTTACAGGTGCGTTGCATGATCGAGGTCATACATTGCCGAAGCCCCCGACATCTCATTCTCAATGCCATCGATGAACTGGAGCCTACTCTAGTGGTTGTGGGCACTCGTGGTCTGGGTGCCGTCAAGAATGTGGTAATGGGATCCTTCTCCAATTACCTTGTGCAGAAATCATCCATACCAGTCATGGTAGCTCGAAAGCGACTGAAGAAGGCTCACCATGCCAAGATCAGCAGCCAGCAGATCCGAATGACCAACAATCTCACCCCATTCAGCATCTCAGGCAAGCGGAAGAGTCTGACTCAAGCAAGAATCGACTGATCCCATCTCGTCGAAGACCTCGAAAGTGGCAACTCCTTGAAGCGTCATTCCAGGGTGGTATCCATCATCCGCTTTTTAGGATTGCGTGGAGCAGCCTCTGCACGCGCCTGCTCCTGCTGTTTGGCGGAGAGTTCATTCAACTTGTCTTTCTCTTCCTTCGACTTCAACTCATCCTTAGTGGAAGCAGAAACATCCTTGGGATCCTTCACATGTCCTTCCATTGCTACCTGAAGAATTTCTTGCTCAAAGTCTGGCAGATACTCCCAAGCTATGCCCGCTTCCGTCAGAAGCCTGCAACTTTGACTGTCCTGCACAAAGGTACCAGGTTCTTTCGCACCAAACACAACTTTTTTTATTCCACCGTTAGGATTGTCCGTCTGGGTTGCGATGATTCTTTGAACGCACGGCAGGTTTCCTGATAGCCGTTTACCGCAGGGTTCAAGACTTGTGTACAGAGTAGCGTTGAACTGTGGTGGGAGGCAAGTTGGTATGGCTTCTTCAGGCAAGGAATGTTTTGCAGCAAGTTTAGATAAAGCACATTGTTCAGCGTGGGTATTTCCAGGGAGTTCGAGGGTAAAACCTGTGCTTAAGACTTGCGGGGCATCAACGTCAGAGAAATTAACAATGACACAGCCAACTCGAAAGTTTGTTGGCTTGGGTAGTGACTGTTTTGCAAGATCGATTGTTTGTCTGAGATAGTACAGTGAAGCCTCTTTTGACGGCTGCGACATGCTTTGATCAATGCTGAGAGTCGTTTCAGCGCTGATATTACATTATTCATTCTTGAGATGATACCAAAGTCAGAGTGGTCCTACATGAACACATGCCATTTGAACCTCTTATGACGTAGGCTTAACATGGCATGCGGTCGGCCTCCAACGCGTGATTGCTTCGACGCGTCTTAGCCATAATCATCTACTTCTATGCTGCAAGGCTCAAATAACGCAATAGTTCGATCTTCTTACAATTCGAAAATCCAGCACCCTCCTCCGTTGCTTGCAGTCAAACAGATAGTTCGATTCTGACTTCATCACGGTAATTCGCCATGGCTCGCAAGCCAAAAGCCAAAGAGCCATCACCTGAATCTGAGAGCAATGATGACCAAGGAAATGAGACCCTCACAGAGCCTCCTTTGGAGATTAACCCGTACAAAGTCCTCTCGCTCGATAGATCTGCAACTGCAGACCAGATCAAATCAGCATATCGGAAAGCCGCTTTGAAGCACCACCCAGATAAAGCTATGCCAGAGCAGAAGGATGAAGCACATAAGAAATTTCAAGACATTGCCTTTGCGTATGCAATTCTGTCAGACGAGAAGCGGAGGAGAAGATATGACACCACGGGCAGTACAGGAGAAACACTTGAGGATGATGATTTCGATTGGATCGATTTCTTCCGAGAGCAGACGCAGGCTATGGTCAGCGGTGACATGATCGAGCAGATCAAGAAGGACTATCAGGGTTCTGAGGAAGAGAAGAAGGATGTTTTGCGAGTTTATGAGGAATACGAAGGTGATATGGATATGGTTTACGAGGAGGTCATGTGCTCGAACGTCCTTGATGATGATAATAGATTCAGGAAGATCATTGATGAAGCGATAGCAGTTGGAGACGTACAGACACACCACAAGTACACGAAAGAGAGCGGAGCCAAGAGAAAGAAGAGATTACAGCACGCCAAAGCGGAGGCGGCAGAAGCTATGGAGTTGGCAGAAGAGCTTGGTGTCAAGGACAAGCTGTTTGGCAAGAGATCAGGCAACAGCAAAGCTGGGAAGAAAAGCAACGATGAGGAGGCGTTGAAGGCGCTGATACAGCAGAGGCAGAAGGGGAGAGCAGAAAGCCTGTTCGTCAACCTGGAGGCGAAGTATGGAGGTGGAGGTGGGGGTAACAAGAGCAAGCGCAAGGTCGATGAGCCGCCTGAAGAATTGTTCCAAAAGAATGCAAAGAAGGCTAAGAGTAGAATTCGGTGAGTTGGTTCGGATTGACCTGCAAGGCAACCATCGATGCGTTGGCACCTTTGAAATACTAGAACTGGCGACGTCGCGTACGCCGCAGGCACCGGTTGCGCCAAATGATAGACGGTATTGATGTCATGACACAGCAAACCGATCAGAGATCTCCCAGTTCGGGACAAAACTGATAAATGACCTGCTCTCTCTCTGCATCATTAAAGAAGACTTCGAAGGTGAAGATGCAACAAAAAGGAGGTTTGGGGATGACGCCTGAAACACGATTGAGAGCATAGAAGCACATGGCCTTTGGTAACAATTTGTCGGCTGCGCTATGACACGTCGATCGATCCAAATCAAGTCATGAATGTGAAATAAATCGAGGCGTTCCCTTGTGTAATTCATCTTTGAAAGCAAATCAATTGTCGAGTTACCGAATATAAGCGTTACTCGCACAAAGCGGTCGGGAGGATGCAGTAGTCAGTTTTGAGCATGGGTAAAAATTTGGCAGTCCAAGCAAAGCGGAAATCGGTCATGAACGGGGGATGCAAGGACGAGGCATCTTTTCAGAATGGGACATCCCTGTTTCTTTTGCTTTTTGGAGATAGCCCTTGCTGCCTATTTCCGAGATGACTGGATAGGAGTTCCTACCAGAGCCGGCTTCCGATGTTAAGAGTCATCTCTACGTTAGAGGTGCATAACCCTTTACTCACCATGGCCAAAGGTGCCAAGTAGTGGTCACAAACGAAGTTTGGAAGGTATCCCCAGAGCAGCAGCAGGTAAGGTGACGAGTTTGGCTTAGGAATGAATGGCCCAAAAGTGATGATGACCTCAAACAAAATTATTTTGGAGAAAATTGCTGCAAGTTGCAAACGACCTCCTCCATGACAGACCAATCACAGGCGTCGTTTTCCAGTAGAAAATCGGGGCCGTTGACTGTGTTCTTCAGCGCAGGTGCCACTGGCATGTGGGCAACTGAGGAGAGAAGAAGCACAAGAGCACTTCTCGAGGGAAGCGTGGAAAAAGGTAGGCAGATCGATGGTAGCAGTGGTTAGAAGATCCAGTAAAGTTTTTGGGGCCCAGTTTTCAGTAGCCCAACAGCCAACGGTTGTCGGCAGCTGGAGGACCTGCCGACGCCAAGCGTAATTCCTGCGCATTGTCACTCCTCCTTAATACTTTTTTGCCTGACCACTGCTACCTGCGCTTCTTTCTCCTCTACACCAAATAGAACTTCATCGTCTATCATATCCTCACCCACATCGTCGGTGAGGTTCATTGGGAGTGGTATTTGACTTGCTCTACCAACTTCCCGTCTTTCATCAGAAGAAATTCGATTCTGCGACTTGTCGAACGTCCAAATTCTGACAACGTTAGCTAATCTCCTCTCGACTCGACCACGCGGCTTCCCTTAATTGAGACAGTCGTCGCCTTTCAATTCCTTCTCTACTGTGTCCTTTGCTTGATCTCCTGCGGGCTCAGGCTAGTTCAGAGTGAGAATAAGAAGAGACCATCACCAGAAATTGCGAAAATTTGCCTGTGATCAAAAATATTCCGGCTCCGACTTTCACGACCGCGACTTCACTCGCCTTCAACAGTGACAATCCAGAATATCAACCAAGTCTTCGCGCTTGCACTGCGACATATCATTCAGTGGATTTCAACTTGCCTGCGCAAACGAAATCCGATTGTTCCAAGTCTCAGATCGGCTTTCCACCCCATGTATCTGAGCCTTATAGCATGTCGACACAAAAATCAAGCCCTCCCATAAGTCACGCCCCCAGTGACTCTGTCAACGGAAGACACCCGACAAATCCCATTCGTACCCCCACGATGAACGGAAACTCGTCTTTTCCCAACGACCACAAGCGAAATCCCTCGATGACGGTCACTCCTGCTGGGACCACCAGCTACAACACAAACGGCACTCCTCAAAACAAAGCCAACATTCAGTTTGGGTCAGTGAACGGTGGGAATGTGGGAGCTTCTCCTGCAATGTCCACTCCGCAGATGGCACATGCTCAGTCTAACAGCCTGGGCGTGAACAACCTTGTACCACGCATGCCGTCTCCATCTCCTTCACCCATCCCTCAACCGGTTCAAGCCAGCGGTGGACGTCCACCATCTGACATGGGCGGTGTCAAAGGCAATATTGGCTTTGGCAACTTTCCCGCTGGTGACAATTCGGATGTCAATGTAAGCGACTGTGCGAGACAGACTGGTGAAGATGCTGACAACTCCTTGCAGGCTATGACGCGATCGCTTTCTCAGATGCAACTTGACCAACAGCACATGCGACGTCCTTCTCAACAGTCGATGCACGCTGACATGCCTGGCCACGGTCTTCCGACAGGCCCTGGCCGAGGTGGTTACTCAGGTCGAGGTGGAAGAGGTGGCAATCACTTCAACAATGCCTATGGCGGTAACGCTTACAATAACCAGAACTTCAGGCCGAACCACAACAACCGCGGCGGCTTCCAGCAGCGAGGTGGTCCTAACATGCAACAAAACCAAGGATCCCCCTACATGGCGCCTCGAACCCCAATGATGAGCAATGCCGCGCCAGGCACGCCACAGCAGATGATGGCTACCATGCACATGGGCCCAGGAGTACAGAGCATGCCATATGGCTACCAACAGTTTCCAGTAAATAAGCCCCCACTTCATTTTTCTCATGCCGTCCGAGGCAAGCCTACCAGAGGTGCTGGACGTGGTGGGAAAGGCGGCAAGAAAAACACACTCAAGGACTCGACGTTGCCAAAGTCGCACGGGAAGCTGGTCATGCCCAGCTACGACCCAGCTTCTGACGGCTATGTCGGTCCACCGATCAATGCTGCCCAACTACCCGTTCCCTTGGTGCTGCCCTTCCCCTTCCCTGATCTCTCCCCTGAAAGTGGTAATTTCGAGCGTTATGAGCAATTTCTAACAGGCCCTCAGGCTTATGGTCAGATACCCATTTCCGCCGATCCCAGCATTTCCTACAATGCTCAACAAAACTACCAGAACTACCAGTTTCAGCCGTACGGTGGCCCGCCACAATCTCCCCGGCCCCCGTTCAACCAGCCAGGATATGGTGGGTATGGCATGCAGCCGACTTTCAGCAACCAGGGCCAAATGCCAACACAGATGTCCCGACAGTCCTCGCAAATCTCAAACATTGAACGGCCCGGTTCGAGCATCGGCCAGACTCCACAAACCCCTGCGTCGGCTCCTCACCACGCTTCCGCTCGGGCTCCTAGTGTCTCCGGTGAGCGCAATTTCATCCCGCCACAGAAGAAGAGCTCCGCTATTGTGATCAAGAATGCCGCTGGGGAAACTGTGGATTTGAAGAAACTTGCCCAGGCATCCACCACAACCGCCCCACCACCGACGATCTCGACTCCGACTGCCCCTACTCCTCCAAGCCGTACCGGTAGTGCCGTCGACCCCGTGCATGCGAAAGCTGAAAACCAGACTGTGAAAGCTGATCAAGACAATGACAAGAAAAAGGCCATGCAAGAGGCAGTTGCTCGAAAGATCGCTGAAGAAAAGCGACAAGAGGAAGAGAAAATCCAAAAGGCAAAGGAGGCTGAAGAGGAGAAGCTTCAGAAAGCAAGGGAGGCTGAAGAGGAGAAGCTTCGGCAAGCGAAGGAGGCTGAGGAGGAGAGGCTCCGGAAAGCAAAGGAAGCTGAGGAGGAGAAGGCACGGATGGCAGCTGAGGCCGCCGCAGCCGCCGAACGTGAGGCTGCTGCGAAGAAAGAAGAAGCCGAAAGACTCGAGCGAGAGGCCGCGGAAGCTAAGGAAGCTGAAGAAAAAGCCCGTGCCGCTGAAGAAGAGAAAGCCAAGGCTGCCGAAGCTGCTGCGAAAGAACCTGAGAAGTCTACAACCGACGAGGACGATGAGTTCGAACGAATGGTTGCTGAGATGGAACGAGAGCAGGCTGAAAGGGAAGCCGAAGAAGCCCGCCGTGAAGCAGAATACAACCTGAAGAAGGCTGCTCAGAAAGACGCTGAGCGCAAGAAGGAACTAGAGGAGGCTGCTGCTTATGAGGCTAACATGAAAGAGCTTGAGCGCAAGGCTGAGGAAGAGGAGTTGGCTCGAGAGAAGAAGCGAGCTGAAGGTACCAGTACTCCTGACGACGAGGCCAAGAAGATATTCGAGAGCCTCAAGTTGGGAGGTGCAGGTACATCCGCCGAGGACAGCCCAACTCAAACGCCAGCCGAAAGCGGCACAGCCACGCCAATGTCAGAGGTTTCCATGGGACCACCCGCTAAGAGTACGGGCCCTGCTCGACGTGGAAAGGCTGGTGAGCTTACCCTTGACACCAAGAAGACCGTTGAACCTCCAGAGCCCAGTGCCACGCTCAAGGCACTTACTTCTGCACGACTCCTTGAAGATCCAAGCAAGGTCTCATACCCAAGCGGCATTGTCTCGCCTAATCCTGCCTTGAATGCTAATGCTCCGGCTGACCGCAAATTCAAGTACAACAAGGAGTTTCTGCTCCAGTTCCAAAATGTCTTCAAAGAGAAGCCGTCCCTGGACTGGGACCAGAAGATCAGGGAAGCACTCGGTAATGACGACTCTGCTCGCCCACAAACTGCTCGAACACCATCTGGTATGGGAGCTCGCAGTGCTTCAAATAGAGGACCACCTAGCAACACCTTCGCCCCGATGGGCAGCTTCGGTGGTAGTACACGAACACTGCCACCGGGCACATCTTCAGAGCAACGGTTTGCTGCTGCGAATGCTGCTATGCGTGGTGGCCCGATGGGCGCGCCGAACCCCTTCGCTTTTGGTCGTCCTGGTTCAATGGGTCCTCCTATGGCCCGTACACCATCAAACAACCCACTCGGCCAATTTCCCGGTTCACCCAAGGTTGGTGGTGCCAGCCGAGGTGGATCTCGTGCGGAAAGTAAGCGGTCTAAGCAGAACTCCAAGCAGGAAGTCGAGCAAAACAAGTCGATGCCTCTCACTGCCGGTATGCAAATCACCACTCTTGAGACATCATCTACTGGATGGAAGCCTCGAAGCATTGGTCAAGCGCCTGCTGCGGCTCAAGCCGTTGGACCGGATGGCTACATGGAAGCTGATGTTGTACAACGAAAGGTGAAGGCCGCTCTCAACAAGATGACTCCAGAGAAGTTCGATCGCATTTCCGATCAGGTTCTTGAGATTGCTGCTCAATCGAAGCAAGAATCGGATGGTCGCACATTGCGACAAGTCATTCAACTTGTGTTTGAAAAAGCCACCGATGAAGCTCATTGGGCATCAATGTATGCCAAGTTCTGCTACAAGATGTTGTCAAACATGAGCAATGAAATCAAGGATGAAGGCATCAAGGACAAGAATGGCAATGTCGTTGCTGGCGGTAACCTCTTCCGAAAATACCTCTTGAATCGATGTCAAGAAGAGTTCGAGAAAGGCTGGAAGATCAACCTCCCAGAAAAAGGAGATGGTCAAACCGAAGAAGCAGTCATGCTCTCTGACGAGTACTACGTGGCTGCAGCTGCCAAGCGACGTGGTCTTGGTCTCGTCAAGTTCATTGGTGAGCTCTTCAAGCTTGGTATGCTTACAGAGCGAATCATGCACGAGTGTGTGAAGAAACTGCTTGATTACGAGGGCACACCCGATGAAGCTGAGGTCGAAAGCATGAGCAGTCTATTGAGAACGATCGGTAAGCAACTTGACAGTCCTGAAAGCAGAGCCGCTGGCCGTATGGACGCATATTTCGAACGCATCAACCAGACCGTCAACCTGCCTGACCTGCCGAGTCGTCTGAGGTTCATGCTCCTGGACATCATCGATCTTCGAAGGTCTGGTTGGCAGTCGAAGGATGCCGACAAGGGTCCTAAAACCATTCAGCAGATCCACGAAGAGGCAGAAGCTGCCCGTCACCAGGACGAACTTAACAAGCTCGCTAGTCAAGCTAATGCTCGAGGCGGCGGGCGGATGCCTCTTGGTCGAGGTGACGCCAGATCTTTCAGTGGGTACGGCCAAGCTCCACCACCAGATAACTCGAACCGTGTCGGTGCAGATGACCTTCGACGACTGGGCGGGTCACGATCGCAACGACAAGCACAACCTAGCGGGACATTCGGTCCCTCTGGACTTGGTGCGAGGACGAATAGTGGTCGACGTGGTCTCGGACCTGCACTTCGACCGGATGACAGCGCCAACACTTCCAGAACCGGCACACCTCCTGCGCAGAAGGAGGCCAAGAAAGATGAGAGTAGCACGAATGCGTTCAGGTAAGCACACCCACCAAGTAATCTCTGATTGAAGCTGACAACATTGCAGTGCCCTTGCAGCTCTTGAAGGAGCAGAAGGTCCTGCCTCTCCACCATCGAACCCATCTTCTCCTCCCACGCAAAAATCCCAGCCAACCCTCGACCGCCAACGATCCAGATCACCAGAGAAGAAAGCCACTTGAAAGTCAACCATGATCACCGATCATCATTAACACTTGTACATTATCATTTCGACCTTCTCGACAATACAAGTACTTAATCAAGGCCGCCGCTTGTGGGGAGGGTAGATCAGGAGATGTGGTCATTTCTTTTTCGATGGAGTTGCATGTGATACCCAGCTGAGGGAAAAGTTTTTTCTCGGTTACATGAAAATGCATAGCGGGCTTCTAGATTGTGTTCTTACTGCGGGTGTACTATGGCGTCGGGTTGCCACTCGACGCTCGAAGAGATATGCCTTCGAATGTACCAACAGGCTGCAAAGGTATTCGGATATTGTCTAATCATTGCGTGTTAATGGATAGAGTTGTGCTTACAATATGAACTGTGGAGGAGGATACTGTGACGAGATGTGGAGGGTGAGCTATGAGATGGTGCAAGGGACGAAACAGTTGCTCGGTCTAACCTTTCAAGTTATCTGCGATCTCTTCGCATTGGCTAGTGGTTGTAAGGTGAACGTGAAAACGAGACATAGCTCGAGAGGGGTGGTACATACATGCATGGGGAGCGATGTACTTCAATGGAAATTGCGTTTCATTAAGCTGTGCCGTCCTTAAACCAATCCCTAAACTTCCCTCCCTTGATCCCGGCTCAAGGCCTCACTCGTAGATTCAATTTCGCGTACCAAGCTGTCAAGCGCAATCATGGTCACAATCGTCCTGCAGCAACGCAGCTTGCATAGCGCCTGCTTGCTTGCTTATCGACTTGATATGACGGCAGTACACATGTGTCACTGATGCAAGACTAAAGCAGAATACTTGTTGCTGATCTAGCTCAAGGACAAAGAAACAGCGACGTCCAGCAAATTACGCACTACTACAATCACATTCGCAAACCATGTCTCGCAAGATCTCGACCAAGTGCGCATAGAATCAGGGCTAGCAGCACAGGCATGAGTCAGGGAGTGAAACCTCAAAAATTGTATTCGGGAAAAATGTTTCTAGAATATCGGAGACGGAAATGCATTGTGATTGATTATCTGGACCCGAGACGAGCGGCTTGAATTTGCTGCGGTCTTCCAAAGATGAACCGGATTGCGAGTCTGCATGCATACAGCTCTTTCTGTCTTCGCCGGCACTTCCTTTTGATCTGCGCGTTGTCAGGGAAGTCGTGTAGGGCAGCAAGGTTCGGTCTTCGGGGTTGAGAGGATGTAGAAGGTTCGAGCTTGAGGGTTGGAAATGTGGTTGGTATTTCCTTTTGGTAGCTTGCGAAGCCGCTCTAACTTTCGTCTATGCAAGAATGAAGGTCCGTTGCGTAGTTCTTGTCCTTGTCAGCAGCTCGTCCCGTCTTCCTGTTCTAACCTATCAATGATCCCAGCTCCTTGCGCGAAGCAGCACCGCAGACTCTATACCTCCTTGACCTAATCTTGTCCACTGAGCTGCACGCTCGCGACTTCCCATGATTAATCTACTATGCACACTGCGGACGTCACGGCGTAAATGCATATCGCCAATCGCATTCAGTTGTGTCCTTTCTAGCCCTGTTGCCTACTAGTCGCGTTTCATTGCGCACCTGTAGTCTGTGGCTTCACAGCTCCAATTCCACTCTTCTCACTCTTCAATTCGGCGTTTAACTTCGAATCCTCGTCGTCTGTGGCATTGACTTCGAGGAAGTGATACAGCACGATTAACAGCATGGCGGCGCTGCCGAGGAAGAGAGCTAGGCTGTAGAGTTGGTCGTCGGATATCATGGTGAGTTTGTGAAGAAATGAAGGGACGAGGTGAGTGCTTGAAGATGTTCTGAAGGTGGTGGGCGAGCAATGGAAAAGTGGTTGTCGTAGGAAGTAGTCGAATACTGTAGCTGTTCGAATTTGTGGATAAAGTTCAAGAGCTTCGAGTATAGAGGAGGTGTTGTTTGCTTGCTGTAGGTGGTGGAAAGGTTACTACTGAAAATGGATGGTGACCGGCCAGATTATATTCACGAAGTGTTGGTAGGCGATAGGTCCGTTTTTATTGTGTTTGTAGTGGTATGCTCGTCGTCTCCGATATGCACTGGTGTTGAAGGTTGAGTGACTTATTACATCGGATTTGTTGTTGTTGGAAAGTGACAATGTGTTCAGCCGCAGTCAGAGTGTTGCAAGGCTGAAAGTAGAAGACAAGGCTGAGAGACAAAGGGGTGTCGGTACCAATGGCAAGCATAACTATGGAAGGATAGTCAAGTGGGACCAGCTTAGCCAAAAGGTTTTTTTTTTGCTACAGATAAGATCTGTGGTGCTCGCCTTATGCCATAGGGAGCCCTATCCATCCTGACTTCTACGTCAGCTCTAGCTCCGGCACAAACTGTTCCAACATTGCTGTTCACCACACGTGCAATGCCCTATTATACCCGTCTTCCACACCGGATACGGGTGCAAAACCTGCCATTGATTCTCATGATCATAATCGAAGCTTAGGCAGAGTCATATTTGACAGCCCTTGACCTCTTCTCCAGCATCACAGACAGCGATTTTCAATCACCGAACATAGATGATAGATGTTGACCCGATGACACCAATCAGTCAACTTCAGCTGTGTAACAAGGAGATTTGCAAGGATACAAAGGCTGCCTCGGAGCGTAAGGTTGAGTTGTCACAACGTGTACGATGTGAATGTGTAGGAAGATTGTCGCTCATCTCGAGCTCAAGTCTTTTGAAGCAAGAAGTGCTGCGCGGCTGCCGTGAGCGTTAACTTCCACCCAATGTAAAGACCAATCAAGAAGACTTACACGCCATCGGGCTCCGTCTCATCCTTCAAATACCTCTCAATCGCAATCGATGTTGGCGTTGTCACTGTTACTGCATTCCTGGAGTCACTCTGAAAATTTCTGACAGCGTTCGTGGGCTTCGTGGCTTTGACTAGGTGGTTCATGCCATTAATTGAGCCGAACAGAGTATCATTATTGGCACCAGGGCGTGATGCCTCAGCTGCAGCGCTTTCAAGCTCAGCGATCCGTGCATCCAGGAGCTGAAGGTACGACGCCGGTATCGAGGTTGCTTTGGGTATCTGTGTTTGCTGCGTAATTCCATCTGAGAACTTCGTGCAAGTCTCGCACATCGATGGGCTGCCTAGCGTGCTTGACGTGCGTTCGCGACATCTCAGACATTGTATTTCCCTTTTTCCTTGGATGTTCTCAGGGGTCTTGTTCATTATGGTTACTGTAGTGCGAGTCGATGTCCTGGATAGGCTGGAGATCAGTAGAACATAAACTCTAGGCAGAGGATGAAGACCAGCTGCGATATGTGGAATGAGTGGTAAACGAAGGCCGAGATGAATACCATTTCCGGCAGTCACCTCAGACCCACGAATCGCTAAGGTGGATTAAAGTGACCGGAAGGTAAGCTCGGGGGTTATTCCAAATTCTGCACAATTGAGATCTCGGACCAATATACATGCCGTTGACGAAGACGGATGTTCGTACATACATTACTTTCATAACGAACGGACCCAGCCATGTATTACACATCTTTTCAACGACAGGCGAGAAAGCAAAGCTCAACCATCCAAGACATGAGCAATGTCCGTAATCAGAAAATCAAACGACATAGCGGGAAACGGCAAGGACCGCGTTCATGCTCGTTACAGCACTCCACTGCACGATTAACGAGACTGCCAAAGGTAATGGAAGGATGGAACGGGATAGTTGAACGATGATTGATGTTAGAACAAGTGCTACGGAGCCTAGACCTTGGCACTTGATCAAATAGGAAGTTGTAGCTTGGCGGCAACCACAGCAGCCTGTTTGCAAGGGGCAAGCGCCGCAGGTAATAGGGACTCGGGATTGGTTGGGACTGTATGGATTTGCGGATACTTGCAACGCGTTCAGGCTTTGTTTTCCTGATTACAATGCTTCCGAGTCCAGCACGATCCAGCCGTCTAAGCCGTAAGAGGAAAACTATACGACACATTAATCGACAACCCCAACACACTGCTTTCAGGATACAATGAGTGATCACTCAAACCACAGTTGGGTTCAACTGTGTCGTGACCTTCTCCACGTTCGGTTCCTTGCCTAGCAACCACCCAAAGCCCTGCACCTGGTCCTTCCTGAACTTCGCACTACCCTTCAAGAAAGGGAAGAAACCCCAATGACCGTGCGGCAGGCCTGGATAAACCTCGACTCTCGTCTTAACTCCATCGTCTTTCTCCAGCATGGTCGCGTATATCAGACCTTCGTCTCTCAGCGGATCCATTCCATCAATCTGGAAGAACGCTGGTGGAAGATCTTTGTGACCCTTTGGATGAGCAATCACAGTATCTGTAAACAGTAAGCATAAGCCGATTCGGGGAAGGGTTCACTCACATAGAACATGATCGTCCGTGTTCGGTGCATACCCTTTCATGAACATGTCAACTGCAGCCACGGGTAGCACTGGAACATCTTTGTTCTGCTCATATGAATAGAAACGATCGCGATACTTTTCAGGAATGCACTCCTTCCCACCAACAGCTGGAATGGCAAGATACTGCCCAGTAAGCGGAGGTGACAACCCTTCATCGCGGGCCAGGTGAGCCAAGACAGCAGTCAAGTTGCCACCTGCCGACGTCCCTCCAACAACAAAACCTTGCGAAGGATCTGCACCAAGTGACTGTGCATTGGCAGCAGCCCATTTCAATGCGTCCCAGCAGTCGTTGGGTGCATGTGGGAACTTAAAATCTGGTGCTAGTCGATATGAGATTGAGACGCATACAGCACCGAATGCTTGGACCAGATTTCGGCACGTTTGTTCTTCACCTTCTGGCGATCCGATACAGAAGCCACCACCATGAATCATCACCACAAGAGGGCTGCCGCTGCTAGGAGGACTGCTTGGTTGGTAGTGTATGGCTCGCATTTTGGTGCCATCTCGGGTTGTGTAGTGAGTTTCGGACTGCTTGACTTCGGCTGGAGGATCTCCTAGTAGTTGCTTGAGCTGAACATTGCGTCGGTCGGCAAAGTCTCTAAAGGCTTGGAGGTCGTTATAGTCAACCGGTGGTATCTCGTTGTTCTTCAGAAACTGAAAAACAGGGTTAGTCAGTGCTAGACGACCTCCTCGGAAAGCTCTTACCTCATCCAACTCGGGATCGATATTGCCCAACTTGAGGATCTCATCTTTCGTCTCGTATGCATGTGGCATCTTGCTAGTCTATCACCTTTATTCTGATGTCGTATAGCCCGGAAGAAGTTTAGTCTCGAACTGCAAGTGCAATATTTAGAGCTGAGAACGTCGATCTTGCTTTGAAATTTACGAACCCAGATCAATTCAATATAGATTTCTATCGAAGTGCTCTTAATACTTCAACTTGCCCTTCTTCGTGGATCAGAACACGATGCACTGGCCAGGAGGAACATTGGGCCGCCAGCCCACCTCCACTCCCGATTGGAGGGGTAAAACCAACTGCCTTTTCGGTTCGTTGCAAATGACGGTTCTGGCTCACGGCTAAATATGGCATAGAAGTCGTGGTCATGACTCCGGAAACCTCGGCTCAAAGTGGGCCGGTTCCGGAGCTTCAGAGAGCCGTTGACGAGTCCATAGTTGATCACGGCATTCGGGTAGTGTTTTGGTCAAAAGAGATTCTGCCCGTATGGAGCGGGCCCGTTGAATAACGAAATACAGCACTTGCAATACGGTGAACAATTAGTCATCAAAGAAGAGACTTTCATGAAGCGGCTATCAAGCATCAGTCAATTCTTCACTTACTACGAAACGCCAACCTCAACTTGGCGTACTGCTGTTGGTCACTTGCTCTGAAGGTTTCACACATCAACTTCTGTGCTTGTTGCTTCTTCCTGTCCAAGAACGTGATAATAGCATGCGTGATTTCGATGATATATCTGCAATGTTGAAACAAAAAGGTGTCGGTTATGCCAACGTGTCAGACTTGTTGGAGTACCAATCAGGCGTCCAGAGTGGAAACTCATTTTAGATTCGAGCAAGGCAAAGCACTTCTATGTGCCAACCTCAGCATGCAGCATCATAGATCCTTCAAAGACAGATTCGTGTCCGCCAGAGGTTCAACATGACTGAAGTGAGCGAACAATTTGAGGTCTCGCCAGAATTTTGTGAGAAGTATGTCTACGCCAAGGCTTGGCCACTTCCGCGAGGCGGGGGACATGCGCCACTACCTGACAAGGATGATCGGTACGATGTGGTGGTGGTTGGCGCGGGACCATCAGGTAGGTTGAGCTGTCGCTACTGATCTCGTCTTACTCATGGCTGCGAAGGACTGTTCTTGAAGTTACTGCTCGCTCGCTATGGTTTGGGAGATGAATCTGTCCTGTGTGTCGACCCTAAGCCGCGGGAAACAGATCTCGGCCATGCAGATGGGATTCATGCACGAACGATGGAAGTGCTGGCGACCATGGGGCTCGAGCATGAGGTTGTGCGACAAGGTCGTAACTTCGCAGTTCATGCAGAATGGACGAAGACACCCGAGGGATTGAAGAGACTGACCCAGAGGCCTTTCTTTCTCTCCCCAGCTCGTTTCGGTCAGCTGCACTCGTTGCATCAAGGACGATTCGAGCGAGTGCTTAGTGCCGACCTACGAAAATACGTTGAGCATGGTGTGCAGTACTTGACCAGCGTTGAGAAGGTAAAGATTGACGAATCTGACCCTGAGTATCCCGTTGTCGCAAATATCCGTAATGGGGACGAGGTCCGTGAAGTGCGAAGTCGGTATCTTGTTGGCGCTGATGGTGCACATTCGACTGTGATGCGTGACATGGGCATCAAGATGGAAGGGGACATTGTAGACGAAATCTGGGGTGTGGCTGATTTTGTCCCAGAGTCTGATTTTCCGGATGTACGAAAAATCGTCCGTATGATGGCCGGTGATAGTAAGCTGCTTGCCATGACAATACCACGAGAGAAGATGTCGAATGGAGACTGGCTGTGTCGAGTATATGTTGACATGTCAGAAAATTCTCACGACATCCAGAGCAAAGCAAATGTCATCGGCGATGAGCAACGGGAAGAAATGCGCCGCAGAAAAGCTGACATAACTCGAGAACATATACTGGCTCAGGTAGCGAAGGTGTATGCACCATACAAAATCCGGCCAAAGCCTGGTACAGTTGTGTGGTGGGCCACGTATGGTACAGGGCAACGACTGGCAGATAAATTTCACATTGAAGACTCGAAACAGCATCCGAGGGTCTTCCTAGTCGGTGACGGTACGTATTCATCCCTCCCAAAACATCCAATTGACAACAATTAGCATGCCATACCCACAGCCCTCGACAGGGTCAGGGACTCAACATCAGCATCGCGGACTCGTATTACCTGTCATGGAGGCTTGCGTATGTCCTCAACGATTTGACACCTGATTCCACCTCATTGCTCAGAACGTATGCATTAGAAAGGCGTCATTGGGCTCAAAGAGTAGTTTTTGCGGACAAGCGCTGGAACCAAGAAGGTATGCCGTGGGAACAGGCCTTCCAGGAAATGCGAGACCAGGTTCTTGGGTGCGGTGTTGAGGAGCTCCCTTCTTTGCTGGTCTCTGAAGAGAATAACGCCGTTGCCTGGCAGGGCAAAGATGCACTCAACGGAACTTTGAGGGTAGGACGAAGATTATTCAATGTTAGAGTCACCAGATGGGCAGACGGCAGTCCTTGGGACATTCATGACGATTTCGTCACTGATGGGCGATACCGCATGATGCTTATTGCAAGCGATGACTTTCCAAGGGGCAGATCGAGAGCTGCGGTTGAAGGTCTCCTATCGCTAGTAGATGAATTCTCAAATCAGCTCGTGGAACTGGTAGTGTTGCAACCCAACTCTGAGGAGAGCTTCGTTTGGGATGACGCCCCAGCTGGGCTGAAGGAGCACGCTGAGATGAGACTGCACTGTGCCGATACAAAAGTATACGAAACGTACTGCGTCGATCCGAAGGAGGGTGCGATTGCGCTGGTGAGGCCGGATGGAATGGTTTGCATCACCACCACGCTCGAAGAGACTGACAAGGTCCGAGAGATGCTACAGCGGGTGCTGAAGACGGGACTGAAACCACCGAACGGCACCGGTTGACAGCAGAAGTCAAATCCAAGACTCGGTCCTCTCTTGCAGCTCGTCGTCGTTATTCAGTCAGTGTCATCATGATCTAGCAGCAGCTCTCCTGTTCTTCCCTGGTCTTCTCGCCGGCTGGCCCTTTCCTTTCATCCTCTTCGCTGAAAAGTCCCTCATGTCAGAGCTACTCTTCAAGTCGTTGCTCTTGGAAAACCTCTTCTTGCCACCAAATCCGAACTTCGCATCCCGCTTCTGTCTCTTCACATTGGCTTGTCCGTCGGCTTTCCGGTCACCTCTCGTCTTCTTCGAGCCGTCTTCCACATTGATCTCTTCAAACAAATCGTCGCCCTCAGTAACCCTGCCAGTGTCATTGTCTTTTCGTTCTGCATAATGTGTTAGTTCTGTTCTCAACTTAGTATGCTGGTCGACGTACTTCTCTTCAGCTCCTTGATCTTGTTCAATGTCTCCCTCTTGTCCTTCGCCCTCTCCTGCTCCCTTGCCACCTGTACCTGCTTCCCAAACTTCTTCGCCTCCCGCAACCTTCTTGCCTCCTCTGCCGCCTTCTTGCCTGCCGCTTCATCGTACAGCTTCTTTTTGACCATGCCCATATGATCATCCGTCTTCACCATCTCGGCAAAGTAGTCTGCTGGCCTACTGAATGGGATCTTCTCTTTCTTCAGCAGTCCCCTCGCAGTGATTGTGGCGTCTCTGGCAATTTTGTAGAACATCAGCTCACGTGTTTCATCATCCATAGGATCCGGTATCAGCTCGTCCGCGGTCTTATCTGAGGATACTAGCGAGTTGTGGTGGTGGAAGGAATGTTTCGTCCTGTCTGAGACTATGGCAATTCGACTTCTCGATGCAATAAGTGCTGGTCCATTGTTAATGGTCATGCGCTGATGAGGTACAACGTCGTCCCTGTCCTCCTCCTCAAGATCCGAGAAGTCAACATCTGATTCTTGCTCTGCTTCTGAGGCTGAGGCATCACCAGCAATCTGAGGTTGCGGGATCACGCCGTCTGTACCATCATCCCCGTCCTCGCCCGACTCGAAGGCTTCAAAGTCGTCGGTGGGCTTTTCTTCCGACCCTAGCTGCACTCCGTTCATGCTTTCTTGATCTTCCGGCTCCGGACCATCTTCCTCATCGGCAGCCTCAGTATGTTTTCTCTTTCTCTTTTCGGCGTTTTTTAGCTGCTTCTTGCGTTTCTCTGCCTCGTAATCTCGTCCTTTGTGCGCATCGAGTGCCGTGAGCAATTTGCTCTTTTTGACCATTTTCGCAGATTTACGTGGCGGCAGCGATGTCTGGAGCCGACAACAATTGTTTGAATCAAGATGTCAGGATCCTAGTGTTGAGAAGAAACCTCGACAGGCTTCGCTTGCCGAAGCACAAGAAAAATTGTTATCGATAAGGCGCGGCCACCAGCTAATTACGCGTTGAACCCTGGAGCACGTCTCGGAGTAAAGTGGAGACAGCTTGCCGCAATTGCTTGTTCCTGCATAAGAGCGCAAATCGCAAGGGATATCGACGGCGGAGACACAGGTTACAGCGTCATTTATCTTACAACAGCCCAGCTGCCAGCGAGTACAGGAAGACAAAGCCACATCACTAGCATCAACTTGACCCCATACGGCGCGACTGTCTCGCATGCGGCAATTTTCCTCGTCGATAGACTCAAAACTGTAGCCCAGCATGTCTATCCAACCAGCGCAGGCAACAGCAGCATCTTCAAACATGGCTGCCGCGCCGCCCTCAGAAGCCTCCACCAAACTTGCTGAAGCCATCGATGACTTCCTCGGCGACGTGGAGAAGAAATTCAAAAACATCAGCGATGAGATACTGTCAAAGCGTGAGTTGCGAGGAACTTTACCACCGAAACTGTCTCTCATTGATGAAGAGACGAACCACTGGTGAATGTGCTAACGGTTCATGATAGTGGACGACATGGCTGAACGGTGCGATCGACTAGAACAGGAGATGTTGATGAGAGATTCAGCGAGTATAGATACAAGGTCGAAGAGTACATTGATGAGTGGAGAGAGTGCAGGCGATGGGTCGACGTAAAGCTCAATTGTGATGAAACGGTTATGGGAGGGAGTCTCTGATAGGTTAGCGAGGCGTTTGGCGAACACGAAAGTATCAATGACCACCAGCACATTCTTCAGGCAAACAAACAGGGGAAAACACGATTGAGTATGTCAAGGCGCTCGAAGAGGACGTCATGAAAGCAGCAAACTAAATCACAAACATCGTCTCATTTCATCTCGTGGTATGCGTAGAAATCATGACATAGACTGAACTTCCGAGAGACCCAGCTTTCCCAACGTCTGGACAACTAGCTTACAATTCACTCTTCGCACCACTCTCACCATCCTTCACCAGAAACTTGGCCAGGATGTTGCTTCGTCTCTGCAGGTCATCAATCTTTTCCGGGGCAAGACCGCCTTTCTTCAAGATTCCAGCCAACCTCGTCTGCTCCTTCATAGCGTACTCTGGGTTGCCAGTGAGTTTGGCCAGAGCCTTGAAGTAATACTCCTTCGTCTTATCTGTTAGACCGTGGGCTGCCTTTTTGAGATCGGCTGTCGCAGCCTCGACATCACTTATTCCATTGCTTGTGATGTACTTTGCAAGGATGGCGTCAAGGGCCTCAATTGTGCCAGCCTTTTCACCCAACCGGCCACCAGGCAGTCTGTGGACACCTGTCTTCTCGTTGATGAAATCAACGAATGCGTCCTCTGACCGGGCGCCAGCGTACGGCGAGGGTGTTGTCTGACCCTTGGGGAAGAATTTGATTGTTGGGAAGCCTGTGATCTCTTGTTCAGCTGCAATCGCTTTGCTGTTCTCAGCCTCACAGTCGACCTTGGCGATCACGACATTGGGTTCGGCAGCGAAGTCTTCAGCGACTTTCTCAAAGGTAGGAGTGAGGGATTTGCAGTCTGAAACACAAGTTAGCATCCGCTTGTTGTGCTGTCGTAATGAAGGGCGAGTGACATACGTCCACACCAAGGCGCAGTAAAAGCAACCAAAACATCCTTATCACCCCCAATGGTCTCTTTGAACGTCTTGTCATTCAACATCGTCACCGCACTTTCCGCCTTTTTCGCACCCTTGAACTTCACACCACTCTTCTCTGTTACAAACTTCTGAAGACTCTCAAGGTCTCGACCACCATTGTAGTCAATCGGCTCAGAGCCTGGCTTTCCATCAAACCACTTTATCGTTGGAAAGCCCTGAACACCAAAGCGCTTGCCGAGGTCTTTGTGGGCATCGGCGTCGACATTGGCAATGGAGACTTTGTTGGACTGAGAGGCGAAGGAGGCGGCAAGCTCGTCATAGACAGGAGCGAGGTTCTTGCAGTGGCCGCACCAGGGGGCGAAGAACTCGACAAGAGCGGGCTTGTTAGATTCAAAGACTATCTTGTCAAAGTTGGAAGGAATGAGGTTAAGGACTGAGGATGCAGCAGTGGCGGTGAGGGGGAGGAGGAACGTGGTGAGGGTTTTGAGCAAGACCATGGTGGGCTGACTTCTACTGATTGAGGATTGGCACACTAAACGGCTGTGCTCCCAATGTTCAGGTACAGGTTGCGAGCATGTACCTTAAATAAGGAAGTAAGGTGCTATTTAGCTATCCCAAGAATTTGATTTACAAGCAACACAAAGTGGCCAGGTTGGCCCGTTTTATTTTTGTGTCAGCAAACAAAATCACCTCCTGCACTGATCGACAATGCATCGTTCACATGGGCCATCTCAGGGCTCAATCGCCACACAAATAAGTGGGTAAGCGCGCGGAACTCGAACAGAGGTGCTCTCTCGCATGGATCAAGCAGGCCCAGTTTTATGATATTTGATTCTGTTCCTTTTTACAATTCCACCGCCTGTTCCCTTCGCTTCACTGAGTACCGTCGCATTAGCTCAGAAGATAAAGTACTTTGCAATTCGTCTGTACATGAAAAGCTATACATTACATTGAAGTATCACTGTGAAAGAAAAATCGTGATGAAGACCAGGGTATATCCACGTCTTGATAGACCATAACTTGTAATTAAAACGCCTTAGGAGTCATACAATCATAAAATATTGGTCGGCGATAATAAACACTGATTGGTGTTTATGATGAAGGGTAGAGTTGGTGATAGGCGCCGTGAGCATCGGTGAGCACTGCACGTTGATTAGCTTCCTGTACAACGCTGTGAAAGCGTTCAACTTACGTTTCAGAGTCGATCTCTGAGCCTCCCTGCTCTCGCAAGCACATTGGACGCAACGGCCGTCTTTTAGATCAAGCACAATACTCCATGCCATCTCTTCGCGCTCCATGTCTGGTAAAGATGGTCTTGCAAACTCATCAAGATGGATCTTACGACTTCTCCCACGGGTGCTGTGATCGTTTGTGGGTGGTGCGAAGATAAGGTATCCTTGATCATCAACCCGCAGGAATCGACGTTTCCAAAGTAGAGTCTCCGGGAATTGCACGTTGACCTCACCAATGTCGACTACGTGCCGTACATCAGAATCTACCTCAGCTTGCTCTTGGATTGTCTTCGGTTGCGGGATGTCTCGGGTTGGTGAGGACATCAGTTCCTTTGGATTTCGAGATTTACCAAGGCCGGACAACCTCTTCAGCATTCGATTTGTTCGTGAAGTTCGTTTGTCTTCCGCTACGGAGGATGTCTCGCTTGGAGCCTTCGATGCCTTTTTCTGGTGGCTGGAGAAAGAGAGCCGATGCGACTTCGGCTCAGTTGGGGAGGGCTTCTGGGCCGCGGATCGGTAAGAGGAGAACGAGAAACGACGTCTTTCAGAACCGGGGCTAGTCATGATAGATTCCGTAGATTGAGTCGTTGTTTCTCGAGGCAGCATAGGTCGAGCATTTGTACCATCTGAAGTCTCATGTTCAACGATCAGAGGGCTCCTGTGCATATTTCGTGTTGTGTCGCTAGTTCCATGCGCAGACTTCGGTGGATCCCGGACAATGCGAGCAGTGACTGTCACCGACTCCCCTTTATGGGCAGGTGAGTAGACTTCTGTGCTCGTGCCTTGTCGCTGCACCAATGGCCGCAGACCAGATTGAGTCTCTTCGTTTTCGAAATCTGCTCTCAATGGGGACGATGCTGTCCTTGGCGAAGTTTTCTCTGGGACAGCGTTTACATTTGAAAGCGAAGTGAGGAATGATGTTCGTTTCAATATAGTGGAAATCCCAGAACCGCGAGGCGTGGCATCCTTTGCCGACCCAACGGAAGGGTTGTTGTCGCGCTGGCTAAGGCCTTCGAGGACCTTGATTCGCTTCGAGATGCTGGATCCAAGTGTTTGCTTCTGTTTCGGGAGAGCAGGAACAGGCTCGGTTGGAGGAGGCGGCCATTGTGGCAAGGCTGTAGAAATACTTCTTGTGCTGCCAGCCCGACTGGCAGCTCTACGCCTGTCAGGCGTGCTGCTTTGACTTCCAGCAGACGCTGATCTTGGTGTAGTGGTCCTAATTTGTGTAGGTTGAAACTCCTTTGTCGGTGTCTTCTGAAGAACAGGTGTGATTGGTGTACGATTGACAGAGATCGGTTTTGCTTCATGTACCGTAGCATGTTGCAGTTCTTCCATGAACGATTCGTCATCGTCGGAAACATCAGACCCCTGGGTGCTCGGCGGGATACGGATACTGCCTTCGAAGTGATACCTTTTCTTAGTTTGTGGCAAAGGAGACAAGCTTTTGTTTGACTCGTTTGGAAGGTCTCCTCCGATCAAGGTACGACCTCTGTTTTCGTGCTCACGCTGTCCAAACGCTTCTTCCTGACCATCACTCAGTACTGAGGGGAGGAGACTCTCAACGTTGCTCCGCTCGATATCAATTGGGCTTGACACAACCTGAGGAAGGGATGCAGCTAGAACAACATCGGTCCTGTCTTCTTTTGCACTAGGCGTCTCAGATTCCGGGGACTGTTGACGTTTGTTTTCTGAGTCAGCTTTAGGGGTGGTCAATGAATTGGTGTCGGATGATACTGAAGTCTGAGAGCGACGTCTACCGCTGGTCTCGAATAGTGAAGAAGGCTTTGTTGAATGGTTATCCGACGCAGTAACGACGGAAGTTGGCGAAGTTGTTTCTGATTCATTAATGCTGCCGAGTTCCTGGCCAGTAGATACAGCCTCCGGGTTTGCAGAGAATGATGAAATTGAAACAGATTGTGCTGTAGGAGAGTCCGAAGTTCCTGAGCGAGAACTGTCAATACTGGTAAAGGGAACAGGTGTTGATGATACAGCAGAAGCCGAACGTTGCGCCAGCAGCTGATTTCGCTTGCGCATTTGCAGTGCCTTCATCAGTCTCATCTTCTCAGGTGTGACAGATGAGCTGTCGTTGGCAGTCGAGGATGCTTGTGAAAGAGAAGGTCGACTCTTCTGACGAGGCGCAGATACAAGGGGGAATGTAGACGAAGGAACTGGTGGCGGTAAGCTTGCCGATGGAACGAATCTTGTAGGCACACTGCGAGTCGACTGCTGAGACCCAGGTCGAGACGGCTGGCTGGACATCCGATTTGAGACTCGAACGGTGGTTGGTAGATTGGCAACACGTCTGGAAGATGCAACATCGTCCGTAGTTCCAGACGTCTTAGGACGGACCTGAGTATCAACATGAGGTCGTGGGGCTCGCTTCTGCTTCTTTGTAGAGGCTACAACATCATCGGTCCATCTGCTAATGTTACTCGTTTCCGCCGCTGATAGGTGATTCGAGTAGTGTGCAGGGGGGTATTCTTTCGGTATAGGACGGCGGATATCGTCGTCAGAATCCAAAGCAGAGTCGGGTATGGGGAAGTCGAACGACGGTCTCGAGATGGCAATACTGCTTTTCGGCTGAGTTCCCTCTGAATCTGGTGATACGGCCTTGTCGAGGGTCGGACCAAAGGTATCCGTCAAAGGAGACACAGGCCCATTATCTGTGTTTGGCACAAGCCACGTCCTGCCCTCTTTCTCGCTGCTATGCTCGACAGAATTTGTCTTCCCACTTCCCTGCTCTTCTCGTGCATCTTCCTGCTTCCTTTTTGCCAACAGGGCTTTAGCTCTCAATGCACTTGCTGGTAGAGTACTGGTGTCTTCACTTCGGCGACTCTCTAATGTGATTGTGGTATGCATGACCGGTGCAGCAGCAGCAACTTCTGTTGTAGTACTTTCCTCAGCATCTTCAGCGATCTCGTTTAGTCGTCGTTGACGCAACGAGGATGATGAAGACGTGGTGGATGCAGCATGTTGCAGTTTCATCGTACAAAGCCCCAGTGTAGACTCGGTAAGTTCGTCTGGAGCAGTGAAAGAAAACACTGTATCGTGCGGAACGATGGCGTCCAAGATTGACTGGAATTGAACAGCCAGGCGCACTATCTGAGTGTTAGAATCTACCTCGCACAATCACTGTTGCGTTCTCACCTTGCAAAAGACGTGATGTCCCTTCAGGGACATATTTCAAAACCACCTTTTTCCGTCGATACTGCACCAAACCATACAAGGGAGATTTCTCTTCATACCGCTCGACTGCGCTTCTGGCTTCACTCACGCCTCCAGTTCCCTTGTCCAGCAGCTCAACAGTGTCGCGGTTGGCATATTTGAGCAGAAACCTGACAGCTTTGGTCAGTGATATGAGGGATGACATGTAGGATTTGGTTCTTACCACCCCCCTGCCTCGACCAACGTGGTTTGATGTGCTTGAGTTACCGCATCATTGTCCAGGCCATTCAGCGACATCGCCTCTCTGCATTTGAGGTCGGACAGGACAAGAGAGTTCGACTGCGTTCACATCTACACCAGTACCATGGTGAAAGAATGGATAGGCACTAAACACGATCTACAAAATCGTCTGAGGTTGCAGAAGACTTGCGGTTGGAAACAAGAGTAGCTGCGGCTAGCCCGCTGATGTGAACACAACCAATGCTGCACGACATCGCTGCTGGATCCAAGGCGAGTTCTGATTGGGAGGAGTGGTGGAAGTCAGTTTCAGGGGTACGTTTTGGGAGGGCTTCTCGGACATTGTCCCAAGCTGCACCGGGATAGTGGATATAGCCTAAGAAGGTAACTAGACCCAGAAGAGCCATCAAGCCAGGAGTGCATGACTCCAATTCTGAACTGCTGCTCTGTGATTCGTCTTCTTCGGAATCTTGTTTAACCAATCTCCCCGGAACCAATTGATGGCTTTCACCAAACTCGAGTATGACTTTGACGTGGTTGTCAAAGAATTTCTAACTTACGGTCGGCTAAGGTCATAAACGTTGGATGAACCGTTTGCTCGGATCTCCTCAAGCTCGGACCAAGGAAATAGACTTCGAGCTCGACATTCATGTTATAAAGCGGCATATGTCTCGGGCAAGTGCACTCAACTATGTGACAACAAGAACAAGGAGAGCCGTCGCTGCTGCTGGCGCGCAGGAACGCCACGAAGCCTTCAACAAAATCCGACGACAAAGGCCATTTACGAGACATGCAATCATCCATTTAAATCTCTATGACATAACAATCACAGCCATGGACTGCTCCCAAGTCCAAGCACATTGGTCAGGATTTTGTATAGCTCAACTTATCTGGCTCGCGCGCGGACCCAAAATTCTCAATTGTGATAAAATGCAACCGCAACGTCACTCGTCACGAGCTACAGCTGATCAAGTACCGAGTATGAGAATGCAAATGAATATCTTACAATGGCAAAGGCGATACAGCTTTGTAACGTCACGTGGTTGCAGATAACGATAGCAGCACGTGCATGTTGTTCTCGACATTTCTCTTGCATTATGCAATAAAAGAAGACGATACCACCAGCGGAAGTTTCAGCGACGTGTGTTCATCATGCCTGAGCTGCCAGCTATTGATAGTCTGACCTCGCTTGAGACCGAAGCACGTGCACGTGTTCTAGACCTGCTCTTTGAGCCTTGCCGGCAGCTGCACACCTTGTCAGTTGAAAGTCTCAAGGAGCAGCATTTTGAGAGCTACGATGCACTCATTACTTATGTTGGTCGCCAGCTAGAGGCACTCTATACATCAACTTTGGAAAGTGATCAGAAATGGCTCGTTGATATATTGGCAGCCCATCCACGCCTAGGTGAGAAGAAAGTTGACAGTGAGCAAAGCCGGGCAGAACAGGCGCAACTTAACCAAGGAGGATCAGAGGAAGCTGAAAAGCTTGCTCAACTGAACAAGGCCTATGAGGAGAAATTTCCTGGTCTCAGATATGTGTAAGTTAACCTTCTTCATGGAGCTCGGAGCAACGACGATGGTTCTATGAACCAACATGGGCTGAAGAATCACTGACTTTCTCGTCCACTTCCAGGGTCTTCGTGAACGGCAGAAGCAGACCTCTTATCATGGAAGACATGCAGAGGAGAATTGACCGCGGCAGTATTGACCAGGAGAAACAGGATGCTATTCAGGTGAGCAACTTGGAAGTGTTACGGTGTTGCCAGCCGTTCAAGATTTGGTGGAAATTCCTCAGATCTGTTCGCATTACAACCTGACAATGGGATACTTCGCTAATATTGGCACTCCGTACAGGCTATGTGCGACATTGCTTCTGACCGTGTACTGAAGCTGCAATCGACTTGACTGTGAGCAGGTACGGACTGCCTAGAATTTCTCAATGACTGAGTCAGATGCTATCGGAGTGGACTGCTCCAAGCAGAATATTCATTGATGGACTTTTTCTCCTCTTTTGGCTCGAACGGTTGCCTTTCACTTTGATGATAAAACACACGGAGTCGTCCCATGATACCAAAGAGACAATGCTTGCTCCATAATCTACCGAAACAATCATAGCAATATAGCCATTCCTGATCTTTCCATTTACCAAAGAGACTGTAGTTTTCCAGGCATGACTGCTGTCATGTCCTTTGTATCTTTGTACAGAAAGTGCTAGCCGACGTCATGCAAACTCCTCAAATCTTGGGCTGAAAGTGCAACCCCAGCAGCGATCGCACCTGCATAAAGTTGACTCGTACCTATTTTCACCATACAACAAACTTGTTTACTGAACCAATCTCGAAACTGTTCGCCCGCGAGAACGAGTGGAATTCTGTTGCTTGCGATTTGTATAAGCGCACTGCTGGAGCCTCACAAGCGTGCAGCGCCATCCTTCATCCCGTAAACTGACCTGCCACTTTCGATCAAAGCCAGATAACGTTGCCATATACAAACTTGAATCGCCCTCCACTTTTGCTTACTGCGGTCTACCGCTCCTTCAGGGAGCGCCATTACATATGAGCACAAACATTGATCCATTAAAATCACGATGTCTGGCAGATATGAGGTGGAGGATTTGCTGAAACTGCGGGCGTCGCCATTAGTATGCAGGCCACCAAGTCTGCCACCTACTGAGGAATGGATGGGGTAAGATGACAAGCAAATTTAGTTGATGATTTCTAACGGCGACCTTCAGAGCGTTGGATTCGAACATCCGAAAAACCACTTCAAGAGGCAGGACAGATGACACTACTACGACACAGACTGAAGGTTTTCAGAAGCGACCAACGTTGCTAGACTCCGCGAGAAGGTCAACCACAGGTATTAATACTCAACAGCAACGTTTCTTGGAGAATGACTAATAAGACAGATCCTGAACGAATACATTTGGGTCCACCACGACACTCGTTTGCCTCTTCAAACGCTACCCGCACTCGAAATGGAAACCACGAACGCACCAAGACAAACGAGGAAATAGAGCAAAAGTTTTCCGACCGTCGAAGCGGCACTTTCGGCGGACTGAACGGGAAGTTTGGCGCTCGAACCGACACAGAAGCGAATGACGAAGAGCGTCCACGTAGGCGTGCCGGAGATGAAGATTCAGATAGCCGTCTGAGGCGCGAATTCGAAGAGCCAAGATGGAGCACAAGAGATGGACAAACCGAAGGCGAGAAAACCGATGAAATTAGTCCACGCTACAGTCGCGATGCTCAGTCGAAGGCTAAGTTCGATCAACCCTGGACTCGGCGAGGAGACGAAGACGCTTCGCGTGAGAGCCCGGCCTGGAGACGCAATCCTAGAGACAGGGAGAATGAAAGAATTGACACTGCCCCGGAGTGGGTTGACTCGGTTGAAGCTACCGAACCCGCGAAGGCGCATACCCACGAAGACTTTCTGCAATGGATGGAGAGTATGAAGAACAAGACCTCTGGAGAATCAAAACCACTGCAGGAAGAAACACAGCAAAAGGAGGCCACTGTGCCGATGACTGGTATCCAACCTACCAGAATTGTTTCCGACCCAACTACCTCTGTGGATAAATTCTTTGCCAAGTTTGAGGAACAGAAGTCAGGCGGCGACAACAAGGGCGGTGCGAGACCAACAAAGTCCAGGTTCGCTTCCATCTTTGGTGCGAAAGAAGAGCCAAAACCAGAATCCGAGGCACCGCCGACCAGTGCCATCTCTCCTCACCCACCTGTCGAGCTCGAACAGCCTGCAGCCAGGACGGATCCGGACAAGAAGGCCAACGACGCCGCGTTTGCGAAACTGCTCGAAATGTTGAACAAGAACAACACACCTACTCCGCAGCCATCACAACCTCAGTCTACCCGAAGTCCTGTGAACATTGCTGAATTCACCTCAGCCAGATCGCCTGACATTACATCACAAGCCTCTACTCAAGCACAAACACGAACACCACTTCAATCACATACTCCGAGTCTCAGCTTAGATCAACTAATCGAGTCTAGATCGCCTGCAGATCATGCGCAGAGAGGTCAAGCAAAAGCCACTCCACAAGATCTGCTCGACCTACTGAGACGCACTAACCTTGAGGATAGACAGCAGCAACACCAACAAAGCTACTCCCACACACAGGAACCAAGGATGCCGCCACCTCCCCCCGGACTGTTTGGCCTTCCTGTTCAAGACCAAGAACGCCAAGGACCGCCACTCGTGAGCACTCGAAGAGAGAACGTACGATCATCTTTCGAAGACATGATGTACACAGGACCTGTGTATCGAAATGAAGCAGAATATCAACAGCCTGCCCCACGACAGCAGCGCGGCGGCCTTGGTGAACTGCTTGCAGCCATGAACAATACCAGCTACACAGCAAATCCCCAGCAAGAGCCACGGTCTGCACAAGCCCAAGGCCCCATCAACCTCCCTCCAGGGCTACAACGTCCAGTAGGTATCGACAATGGACCACGACCTCCACCAGGGTGGCCAACAAGCACGAAGCAGCAACCTCAGGTCCCTCCAACCAGCAGTCGACCGATGCCAGGATACCCTCCTCAGCCGTCACTTTACACTCAGAGCATGTATACTCAGAACCAACAGCCTCAGCAGCCCCAACCTCAACGTATGCCTCAGCGAAAACCAACCAACGATCTCAACATTCCTCCCGGGTTTGGCGGCAGCATTGGGGTCCCTCCAGGATTTGGGCCCTCTCCAACCTATGCCTCTCCAACTTCTCCAGACAATCTCAATCAATTCGGCTTGCGAGGTGGATATGGATATAGCAACGAGCGGGAAAGGCTGGAGCGACAACAGCTCCAGCAGCACCAGCAGCTCTTTCCTGGTATGTATGGAAATGGGAACAGGGGTAGCGGGGGAGTGGGACTACCACCGGGCTTCAGATAGCAGAACACAGCCGCCACCTGAGTTCAAGCAAGGACATATCGCTATCAACCTCTAGCCTTCGAGCGCGCTTGCACAACTCTATTCTTGCCAAGGCAAAGCTGAACATGTGGAGGATGTCAACCTGAAATACACTAAGGTGCCGGTCCAGTGTAGAATTGCCCAGGTTCAGGTAATAAGGAGCTGCTGTGAGTACACTACGCACGCAGTCTCGCAAATAATACATGTCCGCAATCCTGCTTAGACCTCTTGACTCAGTGGTCAGTCTACTTGCTCGTCAACCTTTGGGTGATGGTTTCTGCCAACTGTAGACTCGACCGTGATTTTCTCTTTTGATAGCTGTCATTATTCTCCGTTTTGAACACGATGAACGTGGCTCTCTGCGTTGCCGACCACCAGGCCGATTGACTGTATGGGAATGATGTATAAAAATTTGGTATAGTACTGTCGAATTTTGTATAATTTTTATTCACGAACGCTCGACGTGTGCCTCAATCCAAAATAGATAGTCAACTGGATGTGATAAAACTTTCAAGATGAGTGCTTTGCGTAAACCGGTCAAATGGACGAGTATCAAGCTGCTACTATGTGTACCGACATTTGAAGGCGAAAGTGTGGGAGATGCATTGTAGCCCACATACTTCTCTGATGATGGCCGGTGGACGAAGGAGAGAGAAAGCTCGCCTGTCTGCTGTTCACTCATCTCATGATAAACCAACACATAGTCCCTAGAAAATGGTTCGTTTTAAAACCTCATCAAGATGCTACGCAAGCCCACAAAACAGGCCGCGTGTTCCCAGTATCATGCCGCAGAACTAAGAGCCGGCATTGGGAGTTCCTCCCATTTTTATTTTCGACGCATCGCCGCCTACCAACGCCATGGCGCTCAAAAACACTACCAAGACCATGGCCTCAATTGGGAGGAACCCTGACTCCTGCCCGATAACCCAATGAAGGTAAGATCATTTCCTCACATGATGACACAACGGCAGCCAGGACTTCTCCCATCCGTACCATCACGACTCTGTACTCGAGATGTCTTCGTGCCCTTAGCGTCTTCATCCTCAATAAAATCTTGTGGTTTGATTGTCATATGCACCACGTTAGTCGCATCGCGATTGAATCTGAGATCTGCGATCCAGTTAGTATCTCGACCGCTCTCCTAGGCTCTTGCTACATACCTTTGATAGCAGTCTTATCGTCCAACAATTTCCCAAAACTAATCAGCCGTATCGCACTCGGACTGGATGGCTTGGACTCCCACTCCTCCCGCCACTCTCTTAATATCAGCTCTTTCAATTTATATACGCTCAGATTGAACGGGTCATTCCCTTGTGCCTGCACGTTCCTCTTGCTTAGGTACCGCCCATCTAGCTTAAATGGATGCCGCGCCCCATTCGTGAGCAGCAGTGTGATCATCAGCGTTGGCCCAACCTCCTCCGAGTCTTTCGGAACGGGCATAGGCGAATCTGAGGATGGGCCGATCGCGGTTGACGCCATGCGATGCATTTCCGCGGGGGAATTTGGTAAGGGTGGAGGAGGATCCTGCGATTGTTGGAGGGCGGTTGTGGTGTCTGTTCGCATTGGCCCATAGGGTATTTGGGCGCTGTCGAGGGATTTGTTCGTTTCTTGTTGAGACACCGGTGCCCCGATTGGTGTATCTGTCCTGAGGCTGTTCATCTCTAGTGGTGTCGAGGAGGACGTGTCTTCTTGTGGTCGGATGGGTATGTCTTGTGCTAAGGTCCGAGGTTCTACGTTACCCGCTTCGGGTTTGTCATTCGAGGACATGTTTGGGCAGCTCAAAACAGATGGTCGGAACCGGCGTAGCGATGCGCCTGTGGCGGTTGCGACCGATATCTCAAGTCGAGCGAGACAAGATCCTGGAAACTTGGTTCCCTGGAGAAGACGTAATCAAGTTGTATCTGGTGATCAGGGATGTGTTTTGAGTGCAGGGCCAGCGAGCGTTGAGTTGTTGGTATCGAGTGCTATGTTCACGATATGGCAGGTGTAGATTGCGTATGCCGGAAGAAGTTACAAACAGAAGCTAAGAAATATACACACGTCGAGCGTAAGAGGAAACAGTCGAGTAGCAATAGTGAGATAAAGAGTTGGTGATGGAAGTTGTGGAGGACGATTATGCTTCGACCGAGCCGATCGATCAGGACTGGGGAGACCAGAGTCCTGCAGGGTGCTGTGAGACACGCCACCTCCCTGCACCTCTTATGGAAGGTTCGGCATGCGTGTTGCAGCTTTGGCAGGTCTACCCCGGACATTGTTTGTTCGGCTTTCGTTTTAGGTAAGAAGCTCGTGGTTCGCTTCTTCTTGTGGTTTCTGGTGGAGGGAATCAACCTGCCTTAACATTGCGCTATCTGTCGTCTTGACTGGTATCTTGGAATCTCCTTACTACTACTCTGACGCGTCACAGCATCATAGAGCTGTAGTGACACATTCAAACGCCAAAGTATTCTACTTCTCAGTTTACTTCTGAGGATGGCGCATTGTCGCTAACTACTTGAACTGTGGGTGGTTGGCTCATCACTATGCATGCAAAAACTTCGCCACTTTCAATTAGGAATCTGAGTGTGAAGTATTCTTCCAAGATCTTGGCCCTTGGCCTTCCCTCAGCCTGTGCCGAGCTTGTTCAGAGACATTTTGCGGAAGAACCTGGTGAAGCAGAGCCGACCACATTCTTGTTATGCCGCTCATGCGGGTTTGAGACCGTGTATTTGACAGCCATTCCTACACCCATTCACTGTACTTGTTCGCGTCTTCATATCTAGCACCCTCATAAGCTTGTCGTACTTTGAGGAGTCGTACTTTGCCAATTGCCATGCCAGTACCTTCTTCGAAAGCCTGCCAACGATCCAGCCGTTGCTCCAAATCCCGCACTACTTCTACGTCGTTATCGACTAACAGAGCAACAGCATCGTATCCTCCAGCCCCTGGTGCGACTCCTCCGATAACACCATGCTGTGAGGAACAGAAGTCGAGCAGCTCAGTGATGACCTTTGGCTCGATTGGCACACCCGACTTCGCTGACATCTCTCGCACTAGGCTGCGGATAGTCAGTATCGTATCTGTCAGCTCCTGCCTCGCTTGTTTATCGACGCCCTCGAGTTGAGATAAATGCGTAAGATTCCGGCAAAGATCGTTGCTTCCTTCCTGTATAGCATTCCATAGAAGTCCTGCTTCAGCTTGTTTCTCCTTTCGCCATGCAAGAACTTTGCGAACCATACTTGGCGTCTCTGAACCACAATCAACATCACACATCAGAAGCAGCAAACTCTTCGGTAGCTGAACCGCACGACTTGAGATTTCTACGTCCCATTTGTAATCTAGATTCAAGTCATCCACACAGAGACGGAGCTTGTCCATAAAACCACTTGAGTTAGGTTCGCCGACTGCTTCTAGAATTGATGGTGTGAACCTCCGATATAGGCAGGATCCGAAAACTGCAGCTGCGACATCGAAGCCGGATCCTACCTTCCCCTGTGCGGCACAATGCGCTGCCTGCGCCAGGTTATGCACCATACGTTGAGGTAGTGCTTGGTCTGTTCCTTCCGTATACCATGTGACCAGTGCAGCGGCAAGTGCAGTGACCAGAGCGGCGGATGAGCCAAGCCCCGTCTTGTGAGCTTCACTAATTTGGCAGCCAAAGTCCAGAAAGCCTTGTTGTGTCTGACCAGAGGTTACCGATTGAGAGTAGTAGCTATCATCTGCCAAGATAGTCAGTTTACAGGACGTGTCTATGCTGCTGCTTCTCGATCTCAGGTATGTCAGGGCATACTGGAGAGTGGTCTCCACGAATTTGTTGCTAGACTGGGTGAAAGACTGCAAGCTACCGAAAGTCAGCTGTGGCTTGCACCCAGTATTGTGCTGAGCGCTCACTCTGTAACCTGTCGAACTTGAACGGCCAAGTCAGTCTGGGTATTTACCACATTGTAAAGCCATTTTGCGTTCCGGAACTGAGGAGATTGCACCAGTACCATCGTCGAGCCCTCTTGGTTAGTCGAAATTTCAGATTTCTTCCATGCTTCGACGTGTACATGTATGCGTGCGTCTAGTCCAAGCACGAGTCCAGTGTGTTTGCGGTCGAGGACCAGGAAGCCACCAGTGAAGAGCACTTTGCCTGGCGCGGAGACCGCCAATGGCTCTCTGGCCATGACACAAAGCAGACAGAAATCTTACGATATCTAGCGACTACGATGTGGTCGAAGTATTCACCTCGACCTCGAGTGGTTGATCGCATCGTGGCTCGCTGTGTTGGCAAAGTATGGAAGTTGTTCAAAAAGTGGGGCAGGAGACGGTGTGGCCAGTGCTGCCGCCAAGCAAAACGTTGTAAGTGACGTTCACCAATGCCGGAGCATTTGACCTTCTGAAGGGTCAATGCTCACCAGTTGAGCCTGTCTTCACTGCTGTTCGAGGACATAGTCGAGATCTCTCCGGGTTAGTCATTGTATAATCAGATTGTCGTCCAATATCTCAGCAAACTGCACCATCAAAACACTGCGAGTGTGAAGAGAATCATCCTGGCCTCGATCATGGCTAGAGAACAGACAAGTCGTTCTTTTCTGGACGTTCCACCGGAGATCAGGATGCTTGTCTACGATTTGCTACTTGGTGATCGAGTATGCTGGATCAACTTCTCCTGGGACAGGACAGTCAGAAGTGGCATTATTGGTTTGTTAGCAATTCTGCGTGTCAGCAAGCAAGTTCACGCTGAGGCTCGGAGAGTACTTCGGGTCCGAACTCTTCGGATCAACAAATTCGATTCCTTTGACTTTCCCCTGCTACCCCGGATACCCTCGCTTATATCGAAATACTCCTACATGATTGAGAAGCTGCTGATCAGCTTCCAAAATCGAGAGTTTAGCCGTTTGATTAAACAAACAGAAGGTCTCAGTTGCGAGTCACAGCTGCTCATAGGTGTCCAGGAAATTATTACATGCTTACCAAAACTGCAAAGTGTGGTACTAACCTGTGATGATGTTTCCTGGTTAGGGCCTTATGAAGAATGGACGGCTCGCCTTGCTCAAGTTCTGAAGGAACCCTTGCGAAACTTTGACCATATTACTGCAACTGTTAAGGAACCATCGAGGTGGTTGCTGATGGGTGCCCAAGTAGAAATTAAATTCTTAAAGAGGACTGACCGAGGGAAGAAATGGGTACGCACACGCATTCGACACCTTTCGGAGATGGCTAACATGGCAGCAGGAGAACAATTATGCCAAATTCAAGGGAACCAAAGTGCTACTCGATGTAATAGATAGTCGAAATTCCCACTCAATACGCTGGCTGACGGTCGATGAAGTCGACAAGTAAGCATTCTCACAGAAATACAGGCTCGTCATCCGAACACACACTGGTCGGAGAATGGGTCAATATCAGGCCGCATCCGAGAGTAGCTGCATTTCCGTCTGTGCCCAGGCGAGCCAAAAGTCCAGCCCGAATGGAACAGTTGTATTCCTAGCAAACGTACATGGCCCAGCATGGACCAGGTCGAACACACCCGCGATCGTCTCAGTCACAAGACCAGTGAGAAAGAATAGGGAACAAGACGTGTGAAGTACGGAGAGAGCTGAAATGGCCAGGGGAGCTTGAAAGAGAACGTGCAATTTTGGGTGCCTGGAGCTCGAGTTAAGCTTCATGTTAGGCAGCAGAAATCTCCAATCCGATTGGAAGGTGAATTCCACCCCGAAAATGGATCGGTGCTTGACTTTAATCGCGCACAGGGCATGCCGACTTCATCTCGTCGACCCTGCAAAAACACATGCTTCCGTGGTCCTTCCATTGTTATCTTTCATCATCGAAATCCTTTACTGGGCCCTGTCTCCTGCGCCCCGAACCCACTTCACTGCCCTTCTTCGTTAGTCCAGGTGACCTCAAGACGATCCACCCTAAGAGTAAACGTTAGGGTTCAGCAAGCGAATTATCCAGTCATCATTCATTTGCCATTCAATTCCTGATACCCATATCTCGACTTCATACACGACCCATCATACCACCACACACACGACACACACGACACACACGACACAATAAATCCTCTTCGTTGGGAGAGTCTTGCCACTGATCAATAACACGCCACTCATTCACTCATCCATCCTGACCTGCGCGTTCGTTGACGGCCACGGTCGTCGATGACCCTGCGACTTATCTTCCTTCATCCTCTTGATACCCTCCTCTTCGACAGGAAGAGAACCTCGATCTCCTAAATGCCTTTCAAGCCTCTTTCGCATCTAGCCCGTATCAGCTTTGCGAAAGGAGTTGCACACGCCTACACACCTGGTGCTGTTGTTGCCGGCCAACAAGGTCTAGGATCCTTACATTCGTATCCTGTCTCGAAACTCTCGAAAGCTGCGCACATCCAGAATGCTTTCTCGACTGCATCGGGCTCTGGTGCAGGCGCTGGGGCGAAGGCTGGTCATGCCGGTGCAGCCAGCAACGGAGGAGATGGATCTCTAACTCAATACTTTGCCGCATTCAGCCATGCTCAACAGACTGGGGATGATACCGAGCTCAAGCGACATCAAATTGCGAGAAAAGTAGGGTGGAAACAATCCGACAAGGCGTCTGGAACGAAGTCGTCAGTGCGATTGGACAATCTTAAACCGGCAGATATCTTACGTCAACCGGTACGGCTACCTGTTGCCCGTGCCTACAGCGACAATGTTGCGCAAGATATCCAGAAGGCCGAGGATAACAACCGAGAGGCGGAGGCCTTGGCAAAGATTGACGAGGCCATTGCACAAGAGATCAAGTCCATTCATGAATCGGAGGTTACTGATGCCGTTGTCGTTGGTGAAAGTACAGAGTTCTACATCACCAAAGACGCAGAGAGCGTTGAGCACTCCGCTTCTGTTGCCACCTCGCTTTCGCCATCAACGAATCTTACAAGCCCGATATCAGATGAAGCATCTTTGCGATCAGATGAGATTGTTGAGTCTGGTGAGCAGTTGAGGTATGCCGACATCCCATATCAGTTCCAGTCTATGGTCAAAGATGGGCTCGTGCCCAATGCTCATGCCTACAACTACATCATTCAGTCTGCCATCAACCTCGCTGGCGGCTACCAACCGTTCCCTCGAGCCATTGAAGTCTTCAATGACATGACCAACAAGGGTGTTCAACCCAACGAAGAGACATACCGAATCCTCATCGCATTTCTGTCATCTCAAAGTCTCCTTGCAAGTCAAGCACAGAAGGAATTGAAGCAGCATGAACTGAGATATGGTCAAGGGCAAGGATCCTTCTCCTTCCCGTCTATCTCACACAAGCAGGAACTCTTTGCCGAGGATGTCTCAATCTTGATGGCCACCAAGTTCTACAATATTGCACGACGAGAGATGACAAGCTTTAGACTATCCGATGCCCAATATGCGGTTTTCTTGCAAGCGTACAAGTCAAGCGGCGCTGCCTTGAGCATGGTGGCTTTGAGCAAGGACATGCATAATCAGCAGCTTCTGTCAAGCCCAGAAAACTGTATATCGGCTATCGATGCATGTGCTCAGGCAAAGGACCTGCATAGTGCTAGGAAGATCTACTCTCAGTATCGTGACCTTGCGATCATGCGAAATACCACAGACCTGCTCGACAACAGGGCTTACACTGCTCTAATCAAAGCATACTATGCCTGTGGACAAGAGGAAGAGGGCTTGCAATTCTTCGAGAAGATTGTGCAATCCTTCGAGGGTACTGCAAACAAGATCGATCTTGTCCAGAACCTCACTGATGCCTTCATTGCCGACGGTTTGGTTGAACACTACATTGATGGCGGTAATCTCCACCAGGCCTTGGAAAGTCTGAAAGCCCATGAGTTGAGTGAAGGTGCTCGAGCTCGAGGTATCAGCAAGATCCTCTCCGCTGCAGCGGATGGCAACCAAGCCGATGTGGTTAACTCGGCTCTAGAAGCCGCCCCAATGTCTGATTTCAACGCTGACTCGATCATGGCAGTTGCTGCAATGTATTTCCGAGCCGGTAAAGTTGTGCAAGCCCAAGCATTCTGGGCACAAAACCAGCGTGTCGCGGATGTGAGCTTCGCAACGATGTACGGCTTGTCCACATTCGGTACTGGAAATGTTGAGGCCGCGCTTTCAGAAGTCATGTCTATGTTTAGGCAGATTCGAAGCGTGCAGTCGGAGCAATCACGGTTACAGCTAAATGGTAGCCTCGATGAATCAGTACTCCTTCTCGGCCAAACCCTAGCTCAAGAGCGAATGCTCTACTCCAGTCAAGCAGCAGTGCTACTGTTCCGTGTCATGATCGAGAACGGAGGTCTGGTGCCATCCATCACTCAGGCTGCTATTGCTAGAATCGGACCCGAATGCGTGCACCAGCTCTCCGAGCAGGATGTTGCTCTTGCTCTGCACGTTCAAGCTTACATGCTCCCCGCACAAGCATCTGCAAATGATTTGGCCCAGTCAGCTCGATTCTCTCATCTGCTTGAGACAGTATTGGACCGACGCATTCCTATGGACCCTGCTACAATCCACGCTGTCGACAAAGCTTTGCCCACAGTTGCTGGCGCAAGACAGGATCTTGAACAACGATGGAACGCCTGGAGACAACCTTCACGAATCAATACATCGCAAATGATGTCTCCTGTTTCGCCTCATGCGCCAGTCAGGGAACCAGCTAGCAGTGCGCAGCTGTTCGATCCGTACGGTCACACCACTGACCACCGTGCATCGAGGGTGATCGCTGAAATGCTGGAAAGTACAACAACTCGAGTTGAGAGCCAATTGACCGAAGCCATGAGCAGACTCAAGAATGTTCGACGAATGGGTCGACACCTGCAATACAGCGCCTATGCCAAGTTGATAACCGCGGCCGGTAAAGCCAAGCAAAGCAGCCTGATGCACGAAATACTAGCCATGGCGCAAACAGATGTTCCGTTCAATTCTTCGATCCAGGCTGTCCGCAATGGTTGGGTGTCAATCTACGACTCCATGATCGCAGCCTGCCTTAGCGCTGGTGAACGTCAATTAGCTAACAAATTTCACGAAGAGCTCCTTTCCATCGGCGCCGCCCCATCCGCAAATACCTTTGGCATCTACATCACCACTTTATCTGATACCTTCGATGAAGCCACTGAAGCTGTCAAGATCTTCCAGCGTGCCCTTTCTGAAGGTGTTACACCTACTGTCTTCCTTTTCAACGCCGTAATCGGCAAACTTGGCAAAGCTCGCCGTATAGACGATTGCCTCCAATACTTCGCCCAGATGCAAGCTCTTGGCATCCGGCCCAGCAGCGTTACTTACGGCACACTTGTCAACGCCCTCTGCCGCACTAGTGAGGAGACTTTTGCCGTAGAGATGTTTGACGAGATGGAAGCGGCGCCGAACTATCGGCCTCGACCAGCGCCTTACAACTCCATCATCCAGTACTTCCTTAACACGAAGCGCGACCGTGCCAAAGTTCTACAGTACTATGGCCGGATGCGCAGTCGAAACATCAAGCCTACCTCGCACACATACAAGCTCCTTATTGAGTCCTATGCAACACTTGAGCCAGTGAATCTGACAGCTGCAGAAACTGTCCTCGAGGACATGCGCGCAAACGGCGTGTCACCAGAGGCTGTTCATTACGGCTCTCTGATCCACGCCCGTGGCTGCGTCCTGTCTGATATGGCTGGCGCGCGGGCTGTCTTTGATGCCGTTCTTGCAGATCCCAGCATTAGACCCACTGATAACCTCTACCAGAATCTTCTCGAAGCGATGGTCGCGAATCATGAGGTTGCGGCCACGCCCGCTGTGTTGGAGGATATGCGCTCTCGAGGTATTGCTATGACGCCATACATTGCGAACACGCTTATTCATGGCTGGGCTGGTGCAGGTGAGATCAAGAAAGCGAAGACTGTCTACGATAGTCTTGGTGTTGAAAAGCGTGAACCGAGCACTTATGAGGCCATGACGCGTGCATTCCTATCTGTCGAAGACCACTCGTCCGCAAACGATGTGGTTCGGGAGATGTTCAGCAAGGGGTACCCGAGTGCTGTGGCCGAAAAGGTTCTTAGCCTTATCGGCTCGCCCTGATTTCTCATCAACACATATACCATCCGATGACAACAATCATCACTTGTCTTTCATGCATTGCGACGGCGTTACTACCTTTGAGCGACTCAGCATGGCGCTTGATCCACAGTTTCAAGTGTTCCCTGAGCGAACCTCGCTTTCAGCGTTTTGTTTTATGTTTACGACCTCCAACGGACGGATTGTACAAATATACCCTGCATACATACTGCGATGGCGTTCTGTTTCACAGCTTCGAGCTTACAAGAGCTCAGTCGATTGAATTTTGATCGACTTTCATATTTTTGGTGTACAACAAAGGACAAGTGTGGGTTTTCGATGAAAAAGTATCTCAACTCAAACAAAGCGCATAGAAGGAGGCTGGCAAGATGATTATGAATATCGGCAATGTGATGGTAATGACATGTAGAATGTGTGGATTGAAAGTCAGACCACTTCTATGCTTGGATCTTGGTTGCTCGCATATGAAAAGAAATGATGACGGGAAGGTACATAGCTTGATTGCTAGCTGCGGTGCACAGATCCAGAATCTCAACTACGATATGTTGAAACACCAAAATTGCTCCTGCTTTACTATTGTCCATTATGAAATGCAATGTTTGCTACGTAGCAGTATATCCATCCTGATGCTGGTACCGGGAGATCAGTCGGTCTGATTAAGAATCCTATTCCAAGTTTTGCATGAACAGATTCGTCCGGCAACCAAAGCGAGAGACAAACATCGCACAGTCAAGACTCACGATATTGAGCAAGCGGATCGTGACTCAGGAAGAACTCGACAAAGTCAAGAGCGAAGCTGCGGTAGGCGGCGTCCGGTACCTGGCGCCCCCAACCTAATCGAATTGTTAAGTCGAGGGCTACATGTTGCCAAGGGCTGAGCCATAGATTACTGTCTTGGTGAGAATATAACAAATTAAGTCTTGCTCGGCTTGCGATAGCGACTTGTCGTGAAAGTTTTCAATACACGATATTTCTGAAGGGCTTCCGGAACTCAAGTCTGACCTAGTCGTAATGATCAAGTGTTCAGTGTTGAAACCGAAGTTTTTGAGAGACATCACGCTTCCGCGCCACAACGCTCTGTATGTGGGTATTGTGCCGCCTCCACCAGCTCTTTGACACCGTACAATGATGATATTCAGGCTGAAGCTGGATGCTTTAATACTTTAATGATCAAGATCGCATGCGCAAGAACACCAGGTGCGGGTGGTGTTGTGGCGTGCAACTTTGATACGCCGTACGGCTTTTTCAAACTGCTTTTTCCATCCTCGCCTGGATCAATTGGGCTACCCTAGTCAGGTATGATTATTTGAAAACATCGGGCCGTGGCTGGTGTCGTGTTCCAATGAGGCTGAGGCTCATTTATATTACTTTGGACTGGAAGAATTCATCCGATTTAACTATTGTGGCTTCGTTGTGTTCAAGGACTGAGGCGTTCAATCCTCCAGGGTCCGTCCTCACTATCTCGTGTATACTTGAATCGATCGTGCAACCGGCTATCTCTGCCTTGCCAAAACTCAACCATTTCTGGTCTTACTCGAAGGCCACCCCAAAAATCAGGTACCGGTATCTGGTCTGTCCCATCAAATCGCTTTTCGATATCAAGGACTTGTTGCTCAAGCATAGCTCTGCCATCGTCAGCTCCGTCACCACTTGGTCGCAACACGCTCGATTGCTGACTAGCCCAGGCACCAATCCTTGATCCTCTGGCGCGAGTGTCGTAGTATACTTGGGACTCTTCTGAGGACAACCTCTCACAGGGGCCCTCAACCCTGACTTGTCGTTCAAGCGGCTTCCACCAAAAGCAAAGTGATGCATAAGGGTTACTCTCAACATCTTTGGCCTTTCGACTGGTCCCCCAATTGCTGTAAATGACCCAACCACGTTCATCAAGTTCCTTGAGATAGACCATACGACTGCTGACTCTGCCAGAAGGAAGCTCCGCAGTGCTGAGGGTGACAGTTTCTGGTACTGAACCTTTCAAGGCAGGTTCTGAGAACCATTTGTGAAACTGCTTGAATGGGTCCGGATCAAGATCAGGACGAGTGAGCTTGCCAACACTGAATTGTGCTGCTTGTTGGCCCTTCGCATCTCTCAAGGGCTGTGCCGAGTCTGGAGGAGCCTCTCCAGGAGCAACTACAGGTTTGTTGGTCAGTCATGCCATTAGGAGAATATCATTCGTTCATAGCGATCTCGAAAGACCTACAAATAAGCTTACTAGCTTTGGACGATGCGTTCACTGTAGCCATAGTCCGCCAAAAGCTTCGTGGGCCAATTGTCAGAAATCGGTAAACGGAACTACTCCCAAGTCTCATCTCATTGCGCGCTATCGTGGATGGTGATTGTGATACTGTAGAACAGTGATTTTCAGACGTAGTGACAAAGTACATGTAAAATCACCATGCATGCAAGGTGAAATTGTCCGTGATCGTAATGATTGGGCAACAACAGCTGGGTGACAGGCCAATTGCTGACGTAGAAAGAACAGCCCACCGGTGACCGTTTCGGACCCTCTCGACCCTAATCCAAAATCTGACCTTCCACCTTCTGCAGACAGGCATTGACTGGAATCTGCCAGCATATTTAACTCAGGACACAGTGCCCATACATCGAGCGATATCAGACAAATTTATTAGTTCAACTCAAGCGCAACGCCGACAATCCAAGACTTCATTAACCC
>JAPDRQ010000193.1:0-58970 GCA_030247915.1 Neophaeococcomyces mojaviensis | reverse complement strand
GGAACAAGTCCTCGCCGATGACCCATTCTGGATAAACGGAGACTGGCAACACTTCTAAGGAACGGAGCATGATATATCTTGATCCACGACTCAACGTGCTTACCTTGTTCTCTCCTGCTCACCACGTTGTGCTAGTGCGCAGTCATCAAATCCTGAGGCTCCGGCTTTGGTCCACACGCACCCCGTTTCAATGCAGCAGAGGCAAGCACGACTAGGTCAATTCTTCGAGTCTCCGTCCTGGGGGACGCCAGTCTGCAAAACAGAATTGAACTCGTCTTCCTATTCTATCATTTACAGTGACCAAACAGCCGCATGCACCATTCCGCCCTTGAATACTGCGAACGTCGGGACTTGACCCATCCAAATTCATGCGCGATATCTTCTGCTGTTTCAACATTGTACTACGAAGTTACGAATTAGCTTTCTCACGTTGTTTCTCAGGTCCACCAGAGAAGCACAGAAATCAAGCTTTCCAACGAAACGGAAGGGACAGCGCACTAACATTGAGCGAAAAGAAAGGGTGACGGCGACGGCGGGATCCGCGTCAATTCGTGCATGCGCTTAAATTGTACAATCTGGCGAGCTAACGAGTCACCCGGCACCGAGAAGGGCGCCGTAAAGGAAGGAGAGCAGTTCGAAGTCCACAATGAACTCCAGATGGACCATGGCCCAAGCGCATGCGTCTTTAATCTAGAGCTCTAAGGCAACGACGAACTGCTCACAGTGGTGCAAGCGGGCGGCTGCATACTCTCTACTCCTATCGGAACGACGGCATGTTCACTATCTGCCAACGGCAGTTTGATCCACCCGACCATTCCGGCTATTCTGCTTACGCTCGTATGTCCGCATGAATCAGCCCCACCTGACACGATATCTGCCTTTAACGACTGTTTAGCGTTGGACAAATAGCATCTCTGCAGAGAAGGATTTACGCCCTAACGACATTGTCCAGTACGTTCTGTGCACAGAGCGGCCAGGTATTCGCCACCAATGACATGACGAAGCAGCTGTTCACAGAGGTTGACTCTTCTCATTGGCACCTTCTATATCACCATTGCGATGCTTTTGAGAGCTCACAAAATGATTCGTACCAGAAACTGAGGATCTTTGCATATGAAGCTCTTCCTATCCAAGACAAGACCTGTTTCACCTACGTGGGACAAATCTTGTTGACACAATCGGAGGTCCGAACGTTGCGCTACTGCTGGCCAATACAGGAAAGAAATCAAGACCATGAAACCGCTCTGAGCCCTGGCTAAGAAGTAAGCTTTCATACACGATACGCTCGGAAGAACTCTGATCGCCACATAGCGTCCACCGCAGTGTCATGAATAAATCAAATCCTAATCGTCACAAGTACGTCCGCGGCTTTGTCTCACAGAAAGAAAAATTGTTCATCATGACTGACTCAATGCTTTTACAGGAACCAAAATAGCAACATCGTTTACGATCAATTCTATTGGCTAGCAACTCTCGGCAAGGTAAGGAGAAGACCCGAAGCCAAAGATACAGCTTTGAAACCCACACAACCATCTGATCTCGCCGCACCTGGCAAAACTAGTCTCTCCAACATTTCAACCATTTCGAATCCCTTTCCTCGTCAAGTAAAATATCTATCTTTGGTTGTGAGGATGGCATACTAGACTTGACTGCCGAGGCCTCCAGATGTGCTACACGATTTTGGTAAAACAAATATGAAGCTTCGAATACGCGCCACATTCCCGGCCACAGTTGCCACATCCCATGACTTTCTATCTAGAACCGGTACCGCGGGCCCCTTTTTGTCTTGGCATGAGATTTCGGTATGATTTGTTTTGTGTGTGCTTACTAATCGTGATCCTGGGGTATAGGTTCAACATTAGTGTAGCATCTGCGGGCATGTTTGCTAACAAGCTAGAGTGGTGGCTATCCGGACAGTCCTCGGCGTTGAATCTTAGAATGACAGAGGTTCATTTACTGAATCCTCATGGTAAAGCGGACAAATGAGTAGGAAGGTGGGTGGTCACTGTGAGATGGGAAACAATGACTCTTAGTCTATCCGCACAAAGACAAGGAAGTGAACAATTGTTGTTACCGCCAACACAACCAGTATGGACGCATATCACAAGTCCGGAGTAGCACGGGGGCAGAACATATCTGCCTCTCGCTTTGGATGAACGAATCGACACAAATGCCGGATCATGTTACCAGTCCACACAACCTACTTTTGCCGTTCTTTGAGGACTTGCTGGATGGAAGTCGAGGTAGAAGTCGCCAAATATGGTCATAGTTCGGTGATGCGCCCCAGAAACAGCTCGAATAGCTGAAAAGTTCCATTCTACTTGCAAAGACAGCTTGATCTCAAACTTAGATTCTGTAGTTGCACGGCGCCGTTCGTTCCCGATCAATCTTTGTTGAAACGCACTGGTTATCTTCTTGTATGTCTTCGCCGAGTTGAAATGAAAAACAGTCGCCGAGGATGCTTTCGAAACTTAGTAAACCACGAAATTCAGTGGCAAACATGACCAAATGTGATAATTCCGAACTTGAAGAAAAACCGACTGCTTCGTTGCAGATTTGTCCAATGTTTCCACCTGTCCTGAAGTATTACCTAATCAAACATCTGGGTTCCCAAACAGTGGCCGATTGCTGTTTCTTCACATCACAGAGCTATCTTCGTTTGTTGCACTAGCCTCTGTCTCATCGTAGTCCGAGGAGCTGTCGAAAAGTATCAAAAAAACTGGTATTTGTACAGAATCTAGTTAATAATCGTTACCTGCTAGTACTTTCAGTCAGCGAGACCGACGCGTCGGAGCAACACCAACGAGATAAACGCATCGTAATCTTTGTAGTGGTCGGAAATTCGGAATCTCCTCGACACTCTCCGTCAAGCAAATATTCATGGTTGCAATATCACTTGGAGCTTTGAGTGTACTTTCGAGTTATTCTCTTGATGCGAGGAACGATATCTTCTGGCTAAATTCACATGAGTTGTATGTAGCAGTCACTCAAATCCAAAAAAAATCGTAAAGCCATAGTGAAAATATACATCAATTCAAAAGTTCCCACATGAAATCATCCACAGCTACACGCTTCTCAAAGGCTTGTGGCTCCGAGCTATTGAGCTGCTTGATGCCCTCGGGATCACGGACTTTTTCGCGCAGCATTGGCATGATCTAAGACATTGTTAGATGAAGGTCATATGTATTAGAAGGTGTCGCTTACCTCTGGCCAAATGGTTCCAGCATTGCTATCCGAGACCAAGTACAAGCCACCACAGCAGTCGCAGAGGACAGTCCACTGTATTCCTCCGGCACGAGCAGTCCTCTCTTCGTCATATTCAAATGACCACGGCCCCAAATGAGCACCCCATTCGCCCACATTTAGACATCGAGGCCAAGTTCGCCAATTTCCGTCCCATGGCTTGTCTTCAGGATGTTCTGCCTCATACTGCGCAGCGAGGGAGAGCCCACGTTCGATCTTGACCTCCGGGTTGTTGGTGCCACCAACGAGGATCAGCTCGGGGTCCGACTCAGAGCGACTAGGGCTTGACAAACTACATATTTCCCAATCTTCTTCTTGCCATTCTTCAAGATCCAACTGCGAGATAGGGGTTATTTCTCGCCGCCGGACTGGAGTGGGGATATCAGAAAGCTCGAAACCATTAGAACGAAAGGGGACATCGTCTTGCAGTGCACCAAAACACTTTGGACTGCGCGTAAGGGAGTCTGTGTCCGGCCAATCGGCAGGTTGTGGAGACTCACCAATCTCTGGTGGGTAATCGTCCGAGTTTGTTGAAGACCAAAGAGGTGTTGAATCGCGTTGATGTGAGTTGGGAGTGTCATCATCTTGATGTGGTGCAACATCCTCGGAACTCAGTAATGAAATTGCTGGCAAGGAATGATCCGACATTATGGTCTCTAGGCCCTTATCGCGAGGTGCTGTCTGCTTGGGTCTCAGATGTGCCTTGACCAATCCGGGTATAGGCTGCTTCGGTGGACCATTGGATCGTGTTCTTTTGGGTAAAATGCTGGGATGTGTGGCTTGCATGGGCTTGGACTTGAGTTTCGTTGTAGGATGAGTGGATGAGCCGAGGGCAGCGTCTCTCCAGACTTTGTAAGTACTGTCGGTCTCAAAGACTGTGTTTAAGTCAGCCGCCCGTAATCGGAACAGAATATACCGGTAAATTAAGCCTAAAGCTTGTACCAGTCGAAGTTCAAAGCGAATAACTGGGACGATGACATTGCAATACGGGCAAAAAAGGCCACTCACCAATCTTCTCAGCACTGTTTTCATTGCTGCTGATCTCATCCATCTCCCATGGCTTTATCTCGACTGTTCTTTTGCGCTTTGCAGGCTCTTTTATTTGCTGAGTTCCTGCTCCACCCTTTCGTTTGGTGCTTGCAGCTTTGGTTGGCAACCGCAATGGTAGCTCTTCGGTGGAGACTGGACGTGCTTTACGTGGCATTGTCGGTGAGTTTCAAGGACTGGAATAACGACGCACATCAGTTAGGTTCTCGATGGAATACACGACTAAAATACCCAATTTGAAGGTTTTGAAGCCGTTTAGTTTGTACTAAACGGCAGGACTAGGAGTCTGGGGGCTGATGTATATAGCAACTTCTCACTGAGTGGCCCAGGACCGACAAGAGGGTTGCGGATCAGTGATTTAGTGATTTCCGTCGAGCCAGTTGCACTGGACGACAAGATCGTTAGGATATGGGTCGAAAATTTGGGCAAAAGGAAGGTAAGGAAACGAATTAGCCAACCAGTTGCACTGGTTGGCTTTAAGCGGCTATGAACAACGTCGGCTTCTGGTCAAGGAATTGTGGATGGTGTTGAAAGTTGTAAAGAAATCTGAGAGCACTCCACCCACAATCCCAAACCTCTTCTTAACTTCGATCGATAGTATGAGTAGCTACTGCCAGTATTGCTCTATCCTGGAAATGCTAACTAAAGGCAGTTACGGATATCCTAAACTGGCATTTGCCACCCATGTCCTTACATAGCTTGGATACAGCCACAAATGTCGGCATGTACACAGAAGTGAGTCTTGTAGGATTGTCATTGCTCCTGGAAATCAACATCTATCCAGTCTGTGTTCTGCTTTACCAACAGTTCTGGACCATCCTTCTGGAACACTGCGCATGCAGTTGTTTCTTCTTCTCTCAAAAACTAGTCGCCACGCTCACTGTCTCTTCCAAAATCTCACCTTGTGCCCCTACGCATGTAGGGGTTCTTCTTTCCTTCATCTTTCCTCCATCAATGCTCCATCAATGCTCCATCAATCCTTCAAGTCCTAGCCAGAAGTCCATATTATCAAGTCAGTAAGATCGGCCACTGCATAGTCGACAATGGCAAGCGAGCCAGAGACATCCATGAAACAAAAGCCCCAACCCGCCCTTACGAGGACGGCAAAGAAAAAAGCAAAATGGGAACAAGGTCCAAAGAACAGAAAGCTGCCTCCGAAGCCAGATTTTGCCGGCATGCCTCCCGCTCCTCCATCTGTTCTGAATGACCCTGATCTGGCTGAGACTTGGCAACTATTGCATATGCTGTATGGAAGGTTCAAGCTTCTGGAAATAAGAGAGAATGACGTTGCAAAACACATAGCCGCTAATGGTCAACCCCAGACGTTCACAAGAGGCAAGAAGAAGCTTGCCAACAGGATAAGAGCCGAGATGGCACCCGTGGCAATACTTGCTCTGCGATACCTGCTTCGATGGGTGATAAAGCATCTAGAAGAAACAGAATCGCCCTTCCCGGAGGTCATTGCGATCTCGGAGCTTGTCGAAGTCCGATTGACCCATGTAGGTCTTCGGCAACTTGTTGAGCATCTCTAACTTGTTCAGTTACTTGAAGACGACGCTGTCAAGACTTTCCTCGAGTTTTACTCGTCTGATGTTGAGCATGCCAGATTTCCACGAGTTTGGTTATACCACAACCCAACCAAAGCATCCATTCTCAGAGCAGTATTGGCAATGAATAAGATGAGCTCCCCTGCCGAAAAGTCCGAGTTGAGTCCCAGAAAACGGAATGACATAATCAAGGGATGGTTGTTGGACTGGCGAATGGTTCAAAGACATGTCAAAGCAGCTCTTGAAGATGGTGAGCCGGTTGCTGAGAAAGAAATAAGTCTACAGATTATTGACAATCTTGTGCGGAAGCTTGAAGAGCGAATTCAGACCATCAATGACAACGAAGCAGAAGCAGAAGCAGAAGCAGAAGCAGAAGCAGTGTGAAGAGGACAATCTGGCAGGCAATCAGGATTTACAAGTCAATTAGCTTGCTTTGACAATGCGTAGCGTGATGAACTAGTTGAGAAGAATTGCTTTCTTAATTTTGTTCTATTCTGTTCTAACTCACCATATTGTACTATATCTTCCGAATCCTTAATGCTGCTCTTGTGACGCGCTGTGTGATGTTCGCCATGCGTTGTGGCTTCCGGAGGCCACTGAAAGGCATGAGCTGTCGAGCTCGATATATCATAGTAACCGATAGACTGACTTTTCAATCTATCAAACTAGATGTGTGGTCGAATGGTAAGACTGCCCTTAGTGGCAACCTCTCTTGTGAGAGGTTATCCAGGTTCGAATCCTGGCATCTGGATAATCCAGTGTTTGTCACCTGATTTTTTGTGTGCTCTTTTGCATCGTTTTTGGTTTAATCGGACAACAAGTGTTTCCTGAGTTCTTGGCCGCAACTACGATCTGTACAGAGGTGGCAGCATGCAGTTGCCCTGTTCATTATTGCGACCAGGATAACGGCAAGAATATTAGATGAAGAACTCTGGCCGATGAGTCTTCTTTGTTTTTGAATAAGATCGCCATACTTCAAAGTGAAAGAAGCAAAGCCGTAATTCGTGTATTTTGCCCCGAGAAGTAGGCAAAACAAGTTTGAGCAATCAGACGGTTGGTATGCTGAAAACGGCTTACTTCATCAATTGCAAAGTTGTGGAAAGCGTGTTGATTGTCGAGGGCGGACCAGGCAATGCATTGTGGAAGCTACATAGATAACTCAGACATTCCTCTGTACCTAGTGGTGCCATTCGCCTGCTCCAACCACTCCTCCATCATGTTATCAACATTAGAAGAATTGGCCTTTGGCCATGACCCACTATTTGGTCCTCCATGCTCCAAAACGCCAACGATAGTGTTAAGACCAATATGGCGGTGTGCAAGGCGATATTTACCCATGAGCTCGTCCGAAGTACCAGTCACGACTACCCTCTCATTACCACGTGCTGGACGAAGCACACCCTCTTCGTCCGCCTAGTTATGTCAGTATCTCATCCAAGAGAAACTATAGTCAGCATACCTTGGCCCATCTTTCTGCACGTTCAAACTCATGCACTCGACTGTTCTCCACGCTGTCCAAGATGGCTCGAAGGTCCGACGTTGCGTGTCCCTCCGTTCTCGCTGCCAGTGCCACAGCGTCTCTCTTGCAGAGAGTGTGATCAACTTCAACAGTCGTGAAAAGCTTTTCCCAAAGCTGAACTCTTCGTTGGAAGTCAGGTAACTTGAAATGGAACCGGAGAAGGAAGCGCCGCCCTATGTCCAGCGGATCCAGTCTGCTCGGATGGTTTGTGATAGCAATGATGAACAAAGGTAGCCCTGCAACCAATAGTTGTGCAAGCTTTTCCTTGACAACACCGCCAATGGACTGCCCGCAAGAAGCATTAGCACCAGTTGACTGATCAATTGACATGAAATGATCAAATTCATTAAAGACGATCACAACATTCCTACCAGCCTCTGCAATCTTTCTAGCTGTGTCAAAAACAAGACACAAAGCACTAGCATGAAATTAGTATGTACGATTGAACGAGGATGAGGATCAGGCCGAGAGTGGAAGATTGAAATGGAGAAGCTTACTTTTCTGTCTGGCCTTGTAGCCCTCCTTTGATCGTCGAGGAAATGGAGAATACCGTTGCGTCGATGTTGACCGCCCAGGCCATGGCAGCCGAAGTCTTTCCAGTTCCATTACCACCAACAAGCAAGACTCCTGAAGGAGTCTTTGACTTGACGTATCTTGACTTCAGACGACTCAGAGCCTCGTCCAATTTGTTGTTCAGGTCAGGCTGCAGATCTGCGACATCTGACCATCGAACATCAGTCAGTATTCGCGGATCTTGGATGGAGTGCTTGACACGGCCGACAACGAAATTGTCATCGTGCTCAATATCAATATTGATTGGTGAACCACAAGGGCTATGAGCTGGCAGAGTGAGGACAAATTTGTTAGGCGAAGCTTGCACGGCTACTACCTGAGGAGCAGGCTTCCAGGCTATGGGTGAATGAGTCGAGTTGACGTTAGATGAGTTGTTGATGTTGATTGAAGTTGTAAAGTTCGTGTGTGTTGGGAAAGAAGACTCCCATCCTGCAATGGGAGCCCGGTGATGCTGTTGTAGATGCCTAACAGCCGCTGTGAACGTCTCGAAGATGGCATTTCCAATTGCATCTGCGGAGATTCCTGCCTCTGCGAAAGACTGCTTGATAGCCGGTTCATGCTGTTGTACCCTGAATAGCCCTGCGGAAACCCAACAAGCAAACTTATAGCCGACAGCGTCGCGAAGGTCAAACCGTCCAAGACACTCCAGTCTGTTGAAAAGCACATAGTAGAAGCTGATTGTGCTTTTGACTTTGTGTGCTGGGACTTTGTCCTTCATCTGCTCCTGCAGGTCGAGGTAATATTGGGCATGAGGCATCTGTGCTTGAACAAGGCGGAATTGCATCTCTTTCCACAACAAATACGAGTTGACACAGAACGAATTTCCTTCCATTGTCTTCCTTTCCCATTCTTTTACATGCACAATGGAAGTATCCAAGTCTTTCAAAGACAGAGTACTCAAGTCTGTGTCTTGTTTCAATTCGGGTCCGCTGTGTTTGATCTTCTTGTTGGGTTCTCCTGGCTGAGGTCCGGTATGCTGTCTTTTCAAACCGGATTTTGCCATTTTGGCTGGTAGTCGGAATATTGCAATGAAGAAGATGCAACGTGCGTTGCTCTTCTGAGAGGTAAGAGGAGCAGCTTGTGCTGCTCCCCAAGGAGATGAAAGAAGATAATGAATGAATTTCGGCAGACAACACAACGGACAAATAACACAACAAGCACAAGTTTAGAGGATGAAAACAGGTTTCGTTATGCTAAGTTGGTTCCAGAAACTAGTGATGCAAAAAGCAACTAACGACACCAGCGTCTCATCGTGAATTTCCATTGCTCGCAACAGTCAGCGTCATGCCTTCCTTCTTTGTTGATGTGATTCAATTCCGTTGCGATGCGGCTGCCCAGCAAGACTATTGGTCCTGCTGAAAAGTCACTCGCCAGATCAATGCTTCATTGTCACCTACTACAATTCATTACCATACCAGAAGCGGCAGAGAATATTGTTTGGAGAAGTCTATGAGCATCCGAAAAATCCAAGCAGATTTGTGTTCAGCGTATTCCAGAAAATGACATTATCTGATTGGTCTGATTTAACTTCACTACTTTGTCCCACAAAATGTGTAATCGAACGACAACAAGTTCATTCAAAGTCCATAAATTGCTACAACCGACAAGTAAAACACGGCGAAGAGTATCTGGCATGTGAAATGGGTGGTTGCCTAGTGAAGCCTGCAAGAGCTCAAAGATAGAAGTGCTTTTGGAATACGTACATGATTGTGCTTGCCCGAAATGGTTCGCCACAGGAAGAATGATCCAAGTGAGAGATATGCTACGGATAGATGATATGCCACACTTGGGCATGGGAAGCTTTCAAATTTTGAACTTGAGGTTTTGTCACACACACACACGATATACAGTAGGTTTCAAAACGAGCAGGGCAAGCTCAAAATTATTTAGGCAGGAAGGACCCTAGTAAGCACGAAGTGTGCTTCGACAGGAACGCGGTCAACCAGGCCAAGCTGCACCTTCCATGTTTTCACTGCTTTCCTTCACTTCGACACATATATTTGTCTTGCTTTCTCCCTTCACTATCTTTTCCACTTGCTCTATCCTACACTTTCTACACTTTTCTACACTTTTCCACACTTTTCTTAACTTTCTACACACTTCAGTCAAACATACCTCTATCTATATTTCCTCTGCCACCACATATTCTCCAATATTCTGTCACCCTCTTCTGGTCCCTATCTCACGATAGGGGCTTCATCTCCCACATCTCACGGCCTGGTGGTCGTTGCTCTCCTCGTGTCCATCTCAAGGGCAGATCAATACCATCAATATCTTTCATATTCGATTGTGGCCTCGAGCTCAAGATCGTAGGTCTATTCTCATTGTGGCCTCGGTCTCAAGATCATAGGCTTATCTTTATCATTCTCTGCTTGTGATCACAAGATCACAAGCTCTAAATCACATCCTTCACAGGTAAGTCTTTTTCGCCTGAAACATTATGACAACACTAATTATTGTACCAGAAGGTGTGTTTTGTGGCAACCAAAAACCTGTCACTGGACTTGATCACCAGATAACAGTCTTTGATATCAAATCGGCCGATAGTGAGTGAAGTGCCACGAAAATTTGTGGTTTCAGCTAACAAACTGCCGGAGACTTGATCGTAACCCGGTTTAGCTGTTGATCTCAAGATCACAGCCTTCAAATCCATAATCCCCAAATCTTCAATTGCAACCCTCAAAATGGCATCTCGCAAAGAATTTGACATTGCCATGCGTTGCCCAGCACACTTCCCTCATCTGGTGGTTCGATTCAGCCGTGATGAGCACTTTTCATTTCCCATTGAGCTCAGTATGGCGAAAACAGACATGCTGCATGACACTACACACGACGGTAGAACTCGTATCGACCAGTTCATTCGAACGATCAACGTCACCTTCAAAGCCGGTTCTTCTCAAGTCCGTATCAATGAAGTCCGCCACAAAGACGAGTATTACAAAGCGCTCATCAAAATCAACAAGGAAGATTATGAGACGCTCAAAAACGAGGACGTTGGTGATGATACATGGGAGGTAATACTGGAGCTGGTAGAAGGCAAAACCTTCACAATCGACGAGACTGACAGAGGTCGGCTCTGGAGATCAGCTAAACGCCAAGGTGATCGTGACAGAATCTTGGATGTGATTGGCTGCGGTTTCCAACTTTGTGTCAACGAATATGAACTAGGTGCATGCAGATATGTGCAGATCATCATACCAGAGTACTCGAAATCTGGGAAGGTCGATCCTACAAACATTCGTCAGATCCTTGGCGGATCTTATCTCCACGAACCACGCAGCAACATCGAGCACTACATCACTGAGAACCAGAGATCCTGGGACATTGTGCACGACTACGAACGCAAGCAGCACGATTCTCTAGCCAGAGACGACGTCACTTGCACATTTCTTCTCAGAGGCGATCGGCTTTGGATTCAGATGACAGACAACCCAAACAATGAGACCGGTATTGACGCGTGGAAGTTAGAGTCACAACAAGTTGTTTTCTTCACTCTTGGCTTCTCCCGTGATTCGACATTGGAGAATGTCAAAACTTATGGGCTCTTCTCCATCGCACCACCCAGATTGCCTCCCAAAGATGCTTGGCAGGGCATGCCTTCGGTGTGGGTTGGCCGGACCATTGTCAACCAACATGGTTTATGGGCTGTTATTGTCAATAACATCTCTGATTTGGATCCTCAGCTCATCCAAGCAATTCACAATACACGTCGCAATAGAATACGTGTGCATGTGGAGTTCGATGAAACCCAACAAAAAAGAATCAATAAGGCCATCTCCGATACCCATCTCATCCTGCAATTCGAGGCAGGTACGCTAGAGACACGCGATGAGGACGGCAAGCTCATTCCGATGCCATGCTTCGTCGACCAGCCAATGCATATTTCTCCAAGTGACTTGCTTCTGCCTGACTTATGGAGCCCATCGCATGATGTGGCTCCTTTTCCTCTCAAATCTGGTTACACTGCAACAGACATCGGTCGTGATAGTCATGGTTGCAATGCTACCCAGATCAGAGCTATTACCGAGAGCATCTTCAGTTCGCTCAACTGCATACAAGGCCCACCAGCAACTGGCAAGACATGGACGGAAGCCCATCTTGTCAACGAGATTGACGACAAAGTTGATCAGTTGGGCCGCAAAACCGTGGTTACTGCGGCTACAAATATCGCCGTGCATGTTGCTGCTGAGCGTTGTTTTCGAGTTCTGTCACAGAGTCGTCTCAATGAAGACGAAGCTCGTGACAAGCTGGTCATCGTAGACACCGAAGAGAAGAACTTTTACGACAGACTCGCCTCCAAACACTCAGAGATCACCTCGCAGCTGACCTTAACTGCACATCTCATGCGAATGGCTCTGGAGCAGCCCGATAAATACCATGACTTCCTAGAGGGCGAAAATTTGAGAAGTACGACCGGTGTCATCCATGCTACCAAACTGCTCAATGCTCACGACAAGCAGCGCCGCGAGTTGATTCAAGAGCTCAAAGAGTGGAAGGACGTCATCATCTTCGCTACTCTCGCCACTATCCATGTCAAAGACTCGTTCTTTGGCTCGCCGGCCGCAAAGCATGGCGACCGCACTCTCCCATGCTCATATATGATTGTTGATGAGGCCTCTCAAGTAACTCCTATGCTGTTTGCACAAGCCTACAACTGTCTGAACCCAATGGCAGTGAAACTACTTGGTGACGATCAGCAACTCTGCCCCCATGTCGAGGTCGAACAGAAGGACCAGTCGGCGAAGACATGGCTCGAATTATCAATCCTCAACATCCACATGAACAAAGCACCTTCGATCATGCTTAACCTCCAATATCGCTGCCGTGAGGAAATCTGGGCTGGCACCAATGTACACTACAATGGTGCTGTTCAAACTGCTAGGAAGCCTGACTCTGCGTTCTACACCAAGTTCATGAACAATATCAGCCGGGTCTCGTTCACCGACAGCGCCCAAAAGGACGTTGTGCTCAAGCACAACGTCTCTTTCTTCAACATCCCCGGTGGAGTATGCCAGAAGGTTACCTCCACCAAGTCAAGCATCAATATGGAAGAAGCTTCTTTCCTTCATGGCTTGCTCGGTTGCCTTCTCTTTTGCGGGCTTGAAGCCGAGAACATGGTTATCTTGAATGGCTACAATGGCCAGAATGATGTCCTCAAACAATTGCTCTCACCCTGGGGCATCAAGACTGTCAAGATTGATGGCTTCCAGGGTGGTGAAGCACCCGCAATATTCTTCTCATGCGTGCGAGACATCATTCAGCACATTGGCTTTCTTGGTCGAGGCGATCGCCAAAACGTTGGCACCAGTCGAGCACAGGATGTTCAAATCTTCGCGGGCAGTCGGGCGATGTTCGACGCTGCTGCAGCAAAACGACCAGAATGGTCCAACACATTGAATGCTCTCGCCAGCCATCGAACAAATCTCGGCAAGTTCTGGGTCGACGTCACCACACCAGTCATATGGAAGGTCGATGGCAAAGTTATAACTCCTGCAGATGTCAACAAAGTTCTATCTTCGCAGATGCCTGCAAAATTCCAGCACCCAGAAATAATCGAAACTCCTGAAGTTGATGTCGATGACAAATCGGATGACGATTTCGAAGAGCTCAGAGTTCAGGAGTTTCGGCCGTCTCTCTACCAAATCGCGGAAAAGTCAAGGCAGCAAAGCTGTTGAGGCTCGCGACTCCTATGGGCTTACTGAAGTCGAAAGACTGGATGGATATTACCGTGTTGGCACTCTCGAGACTGAGTTGCAGCAAGAGCGAATCAAGGAAGACGAATCCAGAGTGTGGCTCGCCATCAACGTTCCTCAGGATCAGAAGATGAGACAAGCAGCACTTCATATGCATCTTCATCCTGTTGTTCTCACTGAGATCAAAGAGAACGACGATGATCATGAGTGGCGACGGGCAACGATGGAGATGTCACACCTACAGGGTCTAAGTGAGACCGTCATCCATCACACGGTAGTACTAGCAGAGGCAGAGGTACGCGTCATGCTTATTGAGGATGAGCTCACTGAATTGAAGCAAAAGCTCGAGGGCTTCCCAGAGTTCAGCCAACAACATGCTGCCAGTTCCGGCGGCTGGGTAGTGCCAACGTATGCCAATGAGGAGGAGGTTGATAAGGTTGAGGAATGGAAACAACCGCCTGATGATTTCACCCAGGTGTGGTAGCAGCGATCTCTAGAGAAAGGATAACATGAAACTAGAAACACAAATACTCTGAATGAAATACTGGTTGACCAGTTTAGAAAACCTCATTGCTGTCTCTACTGTCTACTTGTCTAAGTCTGTCTCACAGATTGTGTAGGAAGCCGACGACCACATTACATTGGCCCAGCGTCATGCTCAAAGCGGAAATCTAGAGGAAGCACTTGGAAGGGTTACTTGGAAGGGGTACTTGGAAGGGGTAGCTGACACCGCTATCTGCTACACTGCGGTTTGGGGGTAAGATTCCCCTCAAAAACGGGGTCAAACCGACCTCAACGATGGAGGCGAACTTGTTTCTAGCTACTCTTCCGCTATTCTTTCGATTTATCTGGCATCGCTCGACCTCTGACTTATACGCATCTGCACCTCTAGTACTTAGTTCTGGTCTATCTCAACCGGTTTGTCTTCGATCTCTTCGATAATCAGGCCTGGATACTTCTTCTTCGTTGCATCACGCGGCAACGGGTTGCTGTCTGGCTTACAAGCATATCTCCTATCGTTAGCAATTGAAATGAACCCACAGCGATTTTGACTTACATGAATGCCGGTATCTTCTCAGCCTCAACGACAAATTGAGCCCCAACAGTGTCCCATGGGTCGCCATCGCAGTCTTCGAGTTCTAGGATAAACCTTTTGATGGTCTCGTAGGCCTGCTGAGAAGCTTCAGACCTTTCATCCTGGCTATTGTAAGTATGCGAATGTGATAGAAGACTTGGATGACACTCACTCGATACATTATTCCGTCTCTAGGAGTTGGTTCCAGTTCTTGTGGCTGCACTTCCATGACAACCTCAGCTGTCTTCAGCCACTTATTGAGACCTTTAATGCCTCTGGCTAGTATCAGAGGCTCATAGTCGTCGGTAGTAGAGTTGCTGGATCTCAAGATGAGCTCTGTTCTTCTTTCGACCAGTCTATCGTAAAGCCGCTGGTTCTGGTGGTTGCCACCTCTGTAGGTATGTGCAGGTGCTGCCGACATGGTGGCAAACTGTACCGACTTCTTGTAGCGTGCTAAGGAGGGCAAGGGGTCCGCCTGTAATACTGATAAGGCTGCGCAATATGTACTGGCAGCCACTGGTAAGGCTTCTCACGAGGTTCTGGCAGATATCAAGGTTCGTGAGAATAAAATTGGTTGGAGAAAGGCTGAGTTCTGGTACTGAAATTGAAACAATTGTTACGAGGTTGGTTAGTGACACGTGATTCCATTGCCGTTTGCGTTTGACACAGTTACAGACAAAAACAACCCAACTACACTCGATGATACTCACGTGTCTGAAATTGGGCAGACGCCTTTATCAACCGTAATTGTTCACAATACTCTTCCCTCTCACAACAAAGCCTAAATTCCACTATCTAAACCGCCCTACGTTCGATTCATGGCCTGCTTCGGCTAGTGTGGTGCTTGTATGATTCAACTGCTTCGAATCAGGACATCTCTTCGACCGGTGGGTTGCACATGCAACTCACCTATTCCCCGGAATATCCTCCCGCACAAGCCTCGAGCTGTTTGTCTGGTGGCCTAAGCATATCAGGCTCTACATCATCTACAACATGTAAGTAGTCACCTTTCTGAGACCAATGTGTGCAAGCTAATTATTTTGACCTCTAGCAAAACGGACCTACTCGGTAGCAAAATATGGCTACACTCGATAGGCCTACATTGGCTAAAAGACGACTCGCCCGATCTCAAGCTCGCCGCGCTCAACATGGAGATTTTGGTAATGATACTGAACCGGCGTTTTGCATCCTCTGCGAGACAGATGTGGGAGATGCGCCTGCAAAGGGTTGCCAACACTATGTTTGTGAGCCGTGTGCTACCTATACTAATGTCTTACAAGCGGGGCTTGATACAGTGGCCGAGTGGTACGAGAAAAAAGCGGCTGGTGATGGCTCTCGAGGATCTAGTTATGGGCCAGCCTGTGTCTGTCCTGAGGGATGTGAAGACAGCATTGAGACTCTGATTCCGAGTGAGGCGCCATTCGAAATCATCCGAACACATATGAACTACCGCCGAATGTGTCGACGAATCCGAACACGATACGCGGCTAGTCCAGAGAAGGCTTTATTCGATCAACTACCTAGCAAGCAAGGTCCCTTACCTGAATTCACCAGTCGCGGCAAATTCTATGCCATGTCAGATTCGAACACCCTGTATGCTGTCAAGCCAGCGGACTTTTTCAACCAGCCCTTAGAGACAGTCCTGTTGCGGGTCATCGACGCTGAGAGTGAAGTGACGTCCCGCGTCTTGTACGTATGGACCTCAAAGAAGCAGCAAATTCTGGACGTTATCAAGGTAGTGGAGGCGATGAGGTATCCTATCCCAGAGTCAAGTGTTAAAGGAGACTTGTATAGCATGTACTTCAGTATTCGAAAGAACGGAAAAGAGCTGAAGCTAGCACAATTCTGCCCCGTGGAGGATTTTTTGGAGCATAACGACACTGTGATGAAGATACGTGAGTTCTAAGCGAACTGGCATCGTATAAGGCTGGTCAAAGGGCATCATAGCAATCAATACTTGAGAAACTGATCCCAGTAGTGGTTATGTGGAGAATTCGCTGAAATTCAATGCTAGTGCTGTGTTCATCTTCATTCACGCAATCAACATGATGTTGAGCATGAATGCTGTAAATCGGTTTCCAATACCATCGACCATGGTATCTCTGTCCAAACTCATTTACGAACTGATTCTCTCTTGCACAATTTACGTCCAACTACGATTGCAATCCTCATAATACTAGTCTAGCTACCTCGAAACCGCTTTGGTGGTGTGCTTGACTCGACGTGGTCGAAATGAACACGCTTATTGCTTCTGATAGTCTCCTTGCTGATTTCACTTTCTCGAACATACCCCTCATCGTAAGACGGGATGGTGGGATGACGCTTGATTCTATCGCGGACAGCGATATATGGTTTGTCTAGTGTTTTTGGCATCTGCGCAGTGTGGCCGCTTGCTGTCTGGAGGCCTTTCTCGTTGAAGCCGAAGTTGTCGATGATGCGCCATGCTGAATGTATCCAGCTGAAGTGGCATATGTGACAGAAAAGCCACACCAGATACGTACATGTTGCAGGGTGCTGGAGACAAGAGTCAAGGTGGATGATGTGTAGGAAACCGTTGTAGAAGCTTTCAGGCACCCCTTTTGTTGTGAATTTGGCCTCCCAGAATGCGAAGTGACCATCTCCATCATGCTCGTACTTCTCACCATAGAGTTTCTTCTCCTCTGGGACATCGTCGATGTGTTGAATATCGTCCCACTCCTTCAACTCCAGGATGTCTCTTTCGAGTTCATCGAGATAAGTGCCATATTCTTCGCTGGAGACATGGCCATTGGTTCGCTGCCAGTCAACGTTCTCCTTCGAATTTGTCGATCGTAACGCTCGCTCAGCCTTTGTCTTCAGTACTTTCTCAAGTGTCTGATGTTTCTTGACAATAAAAACCACTCGCAATGCCTGTAGACAATCTTCACGTTGGATTCTTTCTGCTTCAGTCTCTCTTGGCGCTGGTAGTCGGTGAATTGCAATCTGCCGCTGAAAGTTAAACATCCTGGTCCAAAAGTCGTGCAACTCAATGTGGCCATAAATGAATCGTGCCAACCAACTCTTGCGAGTTTTGTCTCCAGCGCAGGACATGAGGGTGTTTCCAAAACTCAAGCTTCCAGTTCTTTAGGTGCTTATGCCACAATACATCGACCTGGCCTTCCGTAGAGGTTTGGCTCTGGGGCCACGCTGCTCTTATATCGGAGTGCCCCATGTCACACGAGCGAAGGAATCGAAGCATCAGACTTCGTTTGAGTTGTTGAGACGTTGGCGACATCACTGTCTGGGTTGGGCAAGTTGTTTCACTATAGCCTTTGGCAGTAGCTGTGACAATGGTTGGCTTGCCGTTCTCATGAAAGGGAGGGAGGGCCGCAGGAGGTATGAATTCAATGATGCGAAAATTGAGAATTGCGCCGAGGTGATCCATGATGGAGAATCTTGGTAGCTGTTGTGATCTCGGTAGATAGTCGTTGCCAAGTTGATCAAACTGCAACTGATGGGAGAGAATTGATTGGATCAACAAGTTGTACTTGTGATCGAAAGTATTATGTCGATGATACTGTGCTCATCGACAAGTTCCAACTGGTTCGAACTTGATGCCTTTGAAAAAAGTCAGTAATTTGCACGTCGTGCTGACGAAGAGCATTTCGAACAGAGAAGTACTGACCAGTTTGACGACACTCAAAGACGGAATGACGGTCGGCAGAACGAGAAAGCAAATGGTAGATCGAGACGAGAAAAATCAAAATTGAGTAGCAGATCGGTTCGGTCCAACTTTGAACTGTCAGATCGATAGCATGGCGACCGATATTCATTGGAAGGTAAGGACAAGAAGCGTATATGTAAGGCTCGGACGAGCACGTCACCAACTTCTTTGACAAAGTGAAGTCGTTGGTCTTTACATCGATTTCAACAGCGAGCTTCCTTGTTGAGATGAGTGTGTTATCTGCAGGCGAATCCGTTCAGACCTATCAAGAGCGGCTTGTAAAGGTTGTTGACTGTCCAGTGCCACAAGCGAACATGGCATCAGAGGAACCATTTTTCTGTCCTTGGTTCTCGATGAATCATGGCCCCTGCGCATCCGCATCTTTTAAGCTCCTAAATTGGTTAACTAATGCCTTGCATGTCGTGAGACTTGCGTCCACATACAAGAATAAATGGTGTTGCTAGATATCAGATCCTAGCGTGTGAAGGGAGAAGTTGTTGTAGGCGAGAGATCATGCGATTCTCACTCGAAGCAGTGCCCGCAATAAAGAAACGGTGTTGCATGAAGTCGAAAGATCTTGAGATCATCGACAAGACGGTGAGACGGGAGAGAAGAGAGAATCGTGAGATCCTCTCCCAGGATAGTAGGACACATGATGGATACGAGGATGATATGATACCCATCAAAGCGCAAGTTTAAATGAGAGTGGATTAATATCGCTACATCGTGATAGTTCTTTAAACTGTAGGCGCTGTAGGCAGTCATATGGGTGATTTCACAGCTGTCGCGTTGGTGCACGTGTTCGACAGCCTCGTGCAGGGTTTAACCGGAAATAGAATGTGTCTGGAAATTTTGCAGGTTGAGGTCATGCATACTACTAGTATAGGACGCTTCCAACCACATACTCGAGGTCTAGTGTCTAGACTACATACCATCGCGTTCTCAAGGGGTGGAATTTGGACCGCCATCATCTTCAAACCATCCAATACTCCACTAGGTAACATGCAAATCAGGCAATCATAACCACGGTCCACGTCTTAACCCAAAGAAGCCTTCTTGTGTGATAGTTATTGGTGGAAACCCCCTGAAGACGCTATTGCATAGTTTCATCTCCATCATACGGGTGTTTTGTGTGGTAGGAATTAGTTAGTGTTTGATTGTTGTATGCCTTCGTCCGAATTCAAACCTAGAAAAGGAAAACCTCTGAGCAAGCTATAATGCAAAAACCTGTTCATCAGGTCTTGAACTGTGTTGCTCTTCCTGACCTTGTCATTATCCGCTCGCCCACAAACATAGCCCTTGTCCAGTAATGAATGTTCAATAGCACTCTGGTTTCGGAGCGGAATCACAGTGCAAGGGGTTGGGCTCTTGGATCAGGGATGACAGTTGTTCTGTCCGGCGCAACATTTTCATGGTAGCAAAACCAAACACTGTGACCAGTGGATCGGAATCAGTCTAGTGCAATGCGGAAGCGCTTGCAAGAGCTATCTGAAAGTCTGAAATGGTCTAGGAAAGTTGAAAACTGGTAAGACTTGAAGACTGTCGCATATTAAGCTTACTGCAATTATGTATTGGATTTCGATACGCGTTCGGTTGGACAGCGACCAATTGGGCAGCTACAAGTTTTGCTTGATTCAGCCTCGGTTCACTAATATGAGCAGATCATACCCACTGTATTACTGGAGCAAGCATGCCTAAGCAACTTGCCACCAAACTTTTGCGAGCTATTGAGCTAACTCATGGATGCAAAATGGCGAATGACAGTGTCGTTAAAACATCGTGATGTGTTGTATTGCAGTAGAGAATCACTTGCTACTTTTGGCCTCACCAAAATTCAATAGTATCTATTGGAATAATATGCAAATTGTTTCTAGTCAATTCGTGTTCGCTTCCTGGCAGAATCGGTCTGTGTTTGGGCTTCACGAGCTTGCCGAGCTTCTTGCTTCCTCAAGCTCTTTCTCTCAGCTCTCTTGCTGTTCCTTTCCAGTATGAATGCAAGTCCTTTGTGCGCCTCACATGCAACATCAGCCGCTCTGTCATCACCCGAATTGGCTTTCGCCCAGTCATCCAGCGCTTCAAAGAATTTCCAATGCTCCTCATACTCTTCTCGTCGAGGAATATCTGTGAGAAAGTTAGTAAAAGTAACTGCGAAGACAGAAACATACCTGTTGTTGCTCTTGATGGCTTCAGCTTCCTGCAGAGTTCGTAGTGAGTACGGAGAACTGACTTAGTTATTATCACTAATTCTCATTCTCCAGGGTACTTGCTTTCATCTTTGTCAAGTGGCAGAGGCTTCTGCATGAAATACATTGTAACACTGGCATGAAAATCTTTGGCAAACTTGAGCATTTCTTCGTCAGATGGTTCGTGACCGAGGACGGCTACTGCTGCAGATCTAAGCCTGTCCTCGTGTGTCCTATCTTCGGACATCTCGGATTGTGTGGATTGGGATGGATGGTTGATGGCGAGCCTTGCCAGCTTGAGCTGCAAGGCAATGAATCTGTCTGATGTCGGTCACAGGCGAGCGGATGGGTGTATGGAATGATAAAGGCTTGCAGATTGCACTGCAAGCCACGAAGCTTGAGATCAAAGAAGAACAACTAACGAAGTTCGAAACCATCCAAGTACTTGAGAGTCGAAGACAAGATGGCGCTTGATCGGAGAGGAGTATAACATGCGTTATACTCCTATCTCATAGTGGTAGCAGGGGAGGTTCTCATCAAAATGCAGACAACAGCGGTATTGTTTGTAGATGACATTTCATGAAACACAGGCAAGAAGAATCTTGAGCTGTTGAAGTCATAGTGTCGTATAAGGCAGGTGTTACCTGCTTGGAAGGCCCAGATTACCACTGCCACATGACTTGTCTCTAACGGTATCGGCAGGCTCAGATGCTATTTTGTTGTACCTTCCTGGTATGCCCTAGCACTTCTAGCTGCCAAATTGGTGCCGACGCTCTTCGTGCTCTGATTCCGGTATACTCTCCCCATTTGCTTTGCGAACACGGGTGTCGACAACACGACTACTTCTTGTTTGGCAGTCCAATCTGCCAGACTTATTACCTGACAACCCCATCTCCTTTACGTACCGTGTATCCCTTTGGCTGCCTAAAGTTGCTGGTCAGTGCAACTGCACCAGCTATCTCCATCAAACCGCGAGCCGACCAGTGCAACTGGTCGGCTAACAAAAACCAGCTCGTCGATCAGCGCACGCTGCATCGGCTTCTCTTCTCACATCTAGCGTATGGCGGTCTCCTTTGTCCACCACCTACGCTAATGATATCGCAGCAAGATGGCTCGTTCCAATGGGATGGCAGTCAAACGTACAACCCAAGTTCCTACCCTTTCAACCCATCAACGGTCCGCGTCGTCTCGAGATGCAGCTAGCAAAAGCACAAAAAACGCAGGGCAACCCTCCAGGGCTCCAAATCCAGCAGCAAAGATCCACACCGAACAGGTAAGACCATGCAGAAAGGCAGTACCTAAACGTGTTGCATCCATGCATGCCATGGGAACAAGCCCTCTTTGGCATGAGGCCAAAATCAAGAGGATGATCCTGCGGCACAAAGACCTCGGGCATATTCAATACAACTCCGAGCTGCCGGGAGCCAGTGAGCATCGCCTAGGTCTCGGTTTTCAGCCCCAAACTGCAGATAGAGATCAAGACCGGCTTCTTCTGCGTGTTGTCGACGTAAGCAACCCCTATCCTATCGCCCTCTGTGCGATTCCGAACGGCAAGATGGTGTTCGAGGTTTGCGTTTACAGCACCAATTGGAGGATGGATATCTCCTTTCATACAACCAAGACCTCTCCAGTATGTCTTCTCATCTGCATGTACCCTCTTGATCTGACGGCGTGCAGGTCCAATCCAGATGGGTCATCGACCTTGACCTATCAGTGAATAGGAACAATCGGAGTGCCAGCAGCTTATGGTTGCGGTTGGAGACTCTACTAAGCGTATGTCCCGATTGCTTCGATGTTATATAACCTTCGAACTGAATAAGAAGGAGCACTTACCAAGTTCCAGAATATTAGAGAAAACCATATCTCATATACGAACATTCCTCGTACAGTTGAGCGTGGTGATGCTAAAGAGCTTCGTAACCCACGTGGTTTTGTGGAATGGCAACTGTCCTACAAATTCAACTGTGTAGTTCAGTTCACTGGCATCATAGCAAGCTCAGACTGCCGCGAATGTCTGCGCATGGTACGCACTGGACTTTTTGCGTCTGCACAGCAGCAAACACTACGGAGCATAACTCCAAATACCCAACCACGACTCCCTTTGCGCCCTGGACGCTGTCCGGTATGCCGAAAAGGACAGGTGAAGCCATCAAAGGGTCAAGAAAAGCAGAAGCGAGCTCGGGAATGGGTTGGGTGCCAAGCCGGCAAAGACGTAAGTGTTTACCTTTACTTTGCATGCAAACCAGCTAACACTTTCGCAGTGCGCTGCTGGCTCAAGCTACTGGTGCCACTTCAAATGCTTAAACTTCCAGCAGACTGGTTGGAAAGATAGTTCGAAGAAGTGGTGGTGTCAAACTTGTCGCGTTAGTAAGCGGGTGGACGAACAGGGGTATGAGCGGAGAGACTAAGAGCTAGTTGTTTTGAGGCAGAAATCTATTTTTGTTAGAATGATCGAATTATGACGCGTATCTAACAGACAGGCAGGCCAAATCTCACGCGTAAAGCTGTTGGATGGTCTTCATTCCGCTACAATCTAGCCCGTTCGAGCACAGTGAGATTTGTGTAGTTATTAGACGGTGATTGATTAGTTTCCGTCCACTGGTGAACTTACTGCATAAAACTCGGTATTTCTTCTCATGACAACACGCATTTTGCAAGATTCTATGTTCACAATCATTCAATTAATTCCATACTATACGATTTAACTTCACAGCACAAAATCTACGTGTTGGACTGCCAGGCAGCAATGCTAATTCGCAAGGCTCGGTATCTCTCAACACGAGGATTTGTTCAGCTTTTCGCGCTAAAAACATGAAGAAACAGTCATGACACGTTAGGAATGTTACTTGAACGTAAATTCATATCGGCCTATTGTATTTCCAGGAGTGGAAATGGAAGCTCAAAACGCGTTCAACTTGCGGTACGTACACTGCAAATCAAGTCTTGGTTCAGCTTCGGCCTTGTGACTGAACTCGTCTCTCAACAATCTATCTGGTGCCAGAATTTAGCTTGCGATATTCGTTCATTGAAGGGGATAGAAAATTCGCCATCTGGAATTTGCCATCAATTAGAGAACAGGACTGTGCTCATTTGCTTCACTAACTGCCAAAGCAAGTCGCACTTTCCGTCCAGCCGCAAATTACGGTTGCACGCTTGCGTTTCGATTCTTGGCAAGATTCTAGTACCGTAACTACCCTCTCGTTGAGCGCTTCCAGACAGTTCATCAGATCATCTCACTTGACAGCCAAATCTTCGATAGCAAGTTCATGTTTGTCTCTAGAAATACTTCATAAATATATGGTCACTAGCACATGCTAGTGACCTTTTACTTCTTCTACCTTTCCATCACCTCGTGCTGTCTACCGGACGAAAACAGCATTTCTTGGTGGCCAACACATTGTTGGTCATCTTCATTCCCCCCCACAAGATCTCTTCAGCATCGAGTGCAACTCGTTGTCTGCTTTTTCTCATCCTGTCCATATTTCGACGTTCAATAACTTGAACTATACCAACTTGCTCACCTGCTTGACCGATATCTTCCAACAAGCATCGAATATGGCATCACAGATCATCCGTTACGTTAACCTCAATTGGCGAGAAGCTCCACACCTCAAGGAGATAGTCACAAGGATAATCATACTATGCACAGAATTTGATAAGTCCGGCAGCATGAAAATCTGTCGATCAAAGACGGAACAGAAGGAGCTTGTCCCACCCGAGCGGTCCGGTCTCACATCCATCATGTACTTGATGAGACAGGGTATCGAGACAACCAAGAAATGGTCGAGAAACGACCTAGAATCACCATCAAGCATGTACTGCATTCGCATGTACGAGCTATGTCGCGTGTTGGTCGAGAAACTAGACGCTGGGCAAGAAGATTACCATCGGACTATAGTATATCAACTTCAATCCCACACATTCCCGGAAGATCTCATTGTCGAAATGATTCACGATCTTGCTCTGACCATCGGTATACACCCATTTTGTCTAGGTTGGTTACCAGACAGATAACGTCCTTATATACGAACTTCGAAATAGAAGTACTATCTACGGTTACTAGAGCCCTTGCTTTTACCTATTTAAATAAGTTGTCTCTAGTAATAATAAGGTAGGTCTTTCCGTAATATTTTAGTATATAAACGATATCGACGCTAATCCGTTACTAATAACGATTCGTATAGGTTAAAACTATCTCTTCTACTTATCGCCTAACCTACCTCTTCTAATATTCTATATAGGTTTTATAATACCGCGATATATCGTTAAATATTAATTCCTAATAATATTAATCCGCTAGGCGTCTATAGGTAAATTCCCTTTCTCTATACGTATAGTTATTATATATTACCTCTATTAGCTATTGTCGTGGGAATGCGGTGCATTCCTTATAAGGCAAGTTTACCGAGTACACTACATATAGCTACTTTTAGAAGATGTCTTCTTAAGAAGAACAATCATCATCAAGAGAGCAACGAGAAGAGTGAACATCATCCGTCCTTCTAGCTATCCTATCTAGTTATTACATGATCTCAAATGGAGCACCCTTGATTTCCACCACAATGGTGCCTCCATCCAGAAAAAGACGTTACCACTGCCGGACATGTAATGAATAGGTGGGAGAAGCTAGAAAGGGCGGATATAGCAGTCAGATTACAGCCATCACAGCCATCGCAGCCATCGCAGCCATCTCACAGCCGTCACAGTCATCTCACAGCCATTACGGTTATCTCACAGCCATCGCAGTTCAATAGCCATCGCAGCCATCTCACAGCCATCACAGTCATCTCACAGCCATTGCAGCTATCATAGCCATCTCACAGCCGTCGCAGCTATCATAGCTATCTCACAGCCGTCGCAGCCATCTCACAGCTATCGCAACCATCTCGCAACCATCGCAGTTCGATAGCCATCTCACAGCCATCGCAGTTCAACAGCCATCGCAGCTATCTCGCAACCATCGCAGTTCGACAGTCATCTCGCAGCCATCGCAGCCATCTCACAGCCATCGTAGTTCGACAGCCATCGCAACTATCTTACAGCTATTACAGCCATCGCAGTCATAATCCAAAAAGAGAAAGAACATAATTTACAGAAGGACGACGTAGGACTGAGCTTCCTAGTCGTATTACAATTTACAGAAGGGCGACGCAGGACTGAGCTTCCTGGTCGTATTACAGTTTTACATTCTATTACAGGCGACGGAGGAATACGAGCTTCCTGGTCGCATCGTTTCTATCGGACGGCGTAGAGAGTGGAAGTCTCTAGCCGTAAACTCTTTTAGTAAGACAATACGAGGGAGGAATAGAGTAAGAGAGTACGCGTATGGCTACGGTTTAGCTCCGTAGGGTTTTCAACCCCGGGTTGGAAATGTATCTCTTGATTGACGTGGACGTCAACTTATAGAGGAAGGAGGGATGTCGTGGGAATGCGGTGCATTCCTTATAAGGCAAGTTTACCGAGTACACTACATATAGCTACTTTAAGGAGATGTCTTCTTAAGGAATCATAATCAAGAGAGCAACGAGAAGAGTGAACATTATCCGTCCTTCTAGCTATCCTATCTAGTTATTACATGATCTCAAATGGAGCACCCTTGATTTCCACCACACTATTTTCGTTCTTCTTAATCGTTAATTACCCTTCGATATAAAGACTATATTCTATTAAGTCGTTAAAAGAGATAACCTTCCCGTACTATATAGTTTAATACTTTCTTCCGGAACGCGCGGTACTATAATATACTATAATCCTATTCTTTCTTTATATCGTTAGTAAGGAATACTACTATTTTCTCCGATTCCTTTAAATAGCACGTTTTTAGGATATACCCTTCTTCCTAGTTACTTTTAGCCTCTTCTAGGGATATAGGCGCGAGCTGTATATCTACCTAATCGTTAATATCTTCCTCCTTATCTCTTTCCGTAAGATCCTTCGACGTAAGGCGTCGACGAGAGAGTACGTCCGTAGCCTAATTTTTCGATCTCGGTATATACTTAATTCTAAAATCGAACAATCGTATCTATACTATCTATTTATTAACTAATATACCTAGTAGATCTATAACCGAGTCGTTTATTTAGGCTACTAAAGTATCTGTATCCAATTCTATATAAAAATATTGTCGTGGGAATGCGGTGCATTCCTTATAAGGCAAGTTTACCGAGTGCACTACATATAGCTACTTTTAAAAGATGCCTTCTTAAGAGACGGATAATCATCATCAGAAGAACAATAACGAGAAGAGTGAACATCATCCGTCCTTCTAGCTATCCTATCTAGTTATTATATAATCTCAAATGGAGCACCCTTAATTTCCACCACAATATACACCGTATAACCAAAATCGTAGCTTCTTTAATATCTTTAACAGCTCACGGCTCTCTCGTTTAACCTAATTATATTTAGACTCGGCCTTATTCTATAAACCGCTCTTATAACGAATAGGATATTAATACTACTTCCTACTTTCTATTACTTCTTATATTAATATAGCGCCCTACTTATACGAACTAAAATTAAAGATTAATATAATCTTACCTATATTCTCTTTATAGCTAAGCGAGACGAGCGCTAATAGTATAGTAAGTTTATTTTTTAATACGTTTATAGCCTCCTTATACTTTAGTTACTAGTTAAAGATCGCGTTCTTCTTAGTTAACGTATATAAAGATCTTATAATTAGGGTAAAATTAGCGATTTAGATATAGTAATAGACGTATAAACCGAGAAAACTTCTTAGATTAATCAGCGACTTCGGTCTTCGCTAGTTTATAACCTTTATAACCTTAGCCGCGTCTAGGTATCTTCCCTACTTATTATAGATATACTCTACTACCTTTACGTCTACTATACACCACTAAGACTTTTTATTTACTATAGTTACGTCGGTATACTTAATAGCTAATAGTACTCGATCTAAATTAATAAGATATTTTAGTATAAATTTCTATATTCCGGGAAAATAAGACTCCTCCTTTTATCGATAATCGTTCTTCGGTCCGTCTATTACTATATTATCTAAGTAGGGCCGTCCGGGTTTTCCTTTTAATATTCTTAACCTAGTACAAACGAACTACGCTATCGAATTAGTAGTACCTTACGGTAATATCGTTTACCATAGTAATCTAATACTCGTTATAAACGTTATTAAATCTTAACTCTCTTCGACTAGCGGAATCTAATTATACCCCGAGAACTAATCTACTAAACTAGATACTTATATACCGGCTATATATTCTAAAAACTTATTTATAAACGGTAATAGGGTCGTGTCTCGAATTATTATACGATTAATATTTATAATCGCGTTTATAATACGGTAATCGCTATTCTTTTTTTTAATTATAAACTACGGATTATAATAAAATCCTTTATACCGTTTATATACGTCGGCTTAGAACCGTTCCTAGATTTTCTAATCGACCTTTACCCTCGTAGCTTTAGGAATAAAGAAGCTCTTTACCTACTATACCGTATATAGGATGGTTTAGATCTTCTAAAGTAGGATATAATCTTCCTTTACTCGATCTATCTCCTTAAACGTTTATATTAACGTAGCTTCTTTATTAAATAGGACCTTATATAATAAAGCTACCTCTTCTTAGCGTATCTTTTCCCCTATAATAAGTAAACTTAGCCTTTTAGATATTAGTTACTACTCTTTAGAAAATATTATCGTTCTTAGCGTAATAAATTTATAATATAGATTAGTCGTTTTACGATTTCTATTAATAATCGACCTTATAGCGGCCTATACTCGCTTATATTAATTAACTCGCCCTATTAATACTTAATTATCTTTAGTATTTAAGTCTATAGGATTTACTTTATTAGCTTTCCTTTTATATATACTATAAACTATATACCTCTACGCCCTTTAATAGCGTATATTTTTACTCTCTAAGATTATATCTCGAAGTAGGATCTTATTACCCCTCTATAAGATATAAACGATATTAATTTTAATATATTTATTAGTCGATATAAACTAATACGCGTTCCAGCTCGGTAAACTTTCCTTTCTAAAAAAGGAGGCGGCTATTATTTCTAACCTCGAATTAGAAACCCCTATAAGGCTACGGCCTAGCCTTATATACTTTTCCTAAAATTACTACCCTATAAATAGTACTACTTTCTTAGCTACTAAATCTACTAACTTTATATTACTATTTATCTTACTATCGATCGCGGATTTAGGTCTTTCTAATCTACTATTTAGTTTAAATAATACTACGACGAGTTAAATTCTTAAACCTCGACGTAGTCTCCTAATTCTAGGTCGTAAAACCTTATTACCGCGCCGGTTACTATTTCTTAAGTTACTAGCTATATTATTCTATAAAAAGGACGTCCGAGTAGGAGGTCGTACTTTATATCTATTTATTCCATTATATACACGGACGTAAAGCCTTTTATATTACTAATCCGGATAGGGCAGCGAATACGCGTAAGCACTAGCTATACGTCGCTGCTAACGCTAATAATATTCTATTTTCCTATCGCGTGATATCGTAGACCGAGCTCGTCCGCCTTACTTCGACTAATAATTAATATCGTAGCTTTATTATCTAATATAGCTCGATAATTAATATCTACTACGTCTATATTAAAGATAATATATTCTAGACGTATTAGTTCCCCGTCTTCCTTATCTAATTTATTATTATTTATTAGTCGCGTCGAGTTTAATACGTTTATCTTAATAATACTAATAACTATAGGTACGTTCTTAGTTCGTAAGGCTAGTAAAGGAGTAGGAACTAAATCGATATAGTCGCCCGCTTTATTAATAGTCTATCGCTTCCCTATAAATACGATATTTTATACTTCTCGAATACTAAGGGCCGTCTCTACCGTTAATCCGAGGTATATATTCGTTTAGAGTAGGTCCTTCACTAGCTTTCCTGTACCGTCCTATTCGAATACAACTTATATAAGCTTCTACGGGACCCCGGGTTATACGATACGAACTCGCTTCGCCGACAGTAGGATAGGAAATAGATTCTTACTTATCTATATGTCCGTATTACTCTAAACTACCCCTAACATTATTCACGGGATTATTGACGCGTCAATGGTATACAAATTAAGGTTTTCGCTGTGCCAAGGAACGTCTCGATAAGGCGGACACATTCTACTTCGGTCGGACACGTTCTGATTCGAGGATTATTTCAGCCACAAATAGTGACTTTTGCCACAGTGCATGTCACACCAGCCACACGACTGGTGTTTGGTCCAATCATCACTGCTCCTTAGCTCCATACTGTATCAGACCTGATCAATCTTGTTCTAACTAAATCCGAATAGTACTACTCAGGTTTAACTAAGTCTCATTAGTTCTGTTTTAATCTAAATACTTCTAATATAAGCCACTCTTATCCATTTTCGACGTTATTCGTTAGTATTAGCTTGTTCTACTTTAGTCTAACTCGTTCTACTTTAGTTTAACTCGTTCTACTTAAGTCCGACTTATTCTACTTTAGTTCGACTTATTCTACTTTAGTTTAACTCGTTCTACTTTAATTCAACTTATTCTACTTTAATCCGATATATTCTACTTTTATTTTATAGTACTAGGCGTACTCCTAATTAGAAAGAAGAAGCTAGTAGCGTCTCTACTTAATTACTATCTTACTACTCTAGTAGACCTTTCCTACCTACTAATATAAAGTTAAATCTTATTATAATTACTCTTAATATAAGGCTTAAATAAACTAGATATAGGATTCTATTTATAAGGGTAAAAAATATAGTATATAGTACTAGAGTATAGGGCGTTAAACGCGGAATAATAAGATTATTTAAGCGATAATAATATAACTAATATAAAATAATAGTAGTTAGAACTAAAACTAAGGTAGAACTATAATAATAATTCTAGAAGTAAGAATATATTTTAATTAACTACTAAAAAAGAGACTATTTATCGAATATACCTAGAACTAAATTAATATTTATAAATAATATACTTTATATACTTAATATATTTAGGACTAAGTATCCTAAGTACTATAAGCGTATCGTCTCGACTAACTTACTATACTTAGGGTCCTTAAAACTAAGTATACTAAGTACTCTATAGCCCTAATAGCTTTCGCTTATATAGTACTAAGATTATAGGATCCTTTAATATTTTTAACCTCCTTATCGGTATAGTTAAGTAGTAGTAATAATAAATAATAAGAACTAATCTAACCCGCCTATTTATAATAGGAAACTGTCTTATAAGTTAAATATTAACGATATTTTATAGATACTTTACCTAGTACTTTATTACTCACTTTATTATTTTACCTAGTACTTTATTACTTACTTTACTACTTCACTTAGTACTTTACTACTCACTTTACTACTTTACCTAATACTTTACCTAGTACTTCACCTAGTACTTTACCTAATACTTTACTTAGTACTTCACCTAGCACTTTACCTAATACTATATCTCTCGCTTTATCTTTATCTTTATCTTTATCTTCATCTCTATCTTTATCTCTATCTTTATCTCTTACTTCAGCCCTCACTTTAGCCCTCACTTTACACTTTACTTTACACCTTACGTCACTTCTTATATCCCCTTTAAACTAATAGAGGAACGCAGATAGTTAATAAGTAAGCGTATACGTTTTATTATTATAATTCGGTACTCTACCCCATTTAATAATTAAGTAGTATAGTAGTTAGCACGTTATACTATCGTTTCTTAGTATTAAGTATTAAGTAATAGATATTCGATACTAAAAGAGATACGAAGACCTGGGTTCGACTCTTAGCTTAACTAGCTTTCTTTTCTTTTTAGTATTTTTCGGGTTCCGGAGTATACGGTAAGTAGCTAACACTCCGGGTATTTCTCTTTTTACGCCCGTATTCACTTTACCCGGTACTTTACCTAGCACTATATCTAACCCTTCATCTCTCCCTTCACCTAGTACTTTTCCTCTATCTTTATCTAACACATTATCTACTACTCTACTTACTACTCTATCTCTCACCTCGTTTCTTACTTTATTTTTACTTTATACTTTACTTCGCTCGGTACCCTACCTACTACTTTATCTCTTACTTTATTTCTCACTTTATTTCTTATTTCACCTAGCACTTCACCTGGTACTATATCTAATACTTTATCTCTTACTTCGTCCCTTACTTTATACTTTATTTTACACTTTACTTTAAACCTTCCGTTACTATTTATATCCTTTTTTCTTTATTAATAGAGGAATACGGATAGTTAATAAGTAAACGTATACGTTTTATTATTATAATTCAATACTCTTTAATATTCGATAATTAAGTAATATAGTAGTTAGTACGTCGTATTATTATCTCTTAATATTAAGTATCGAGTTATAGATATTCGATACTAAGAGAGATACGGAGACCTAGGTTTAACTCCCAGCTTAACCAGCTTCCTTTTTAGTATTTTTTAGGCTCCGGAGTGTGCGGTAAGCGGTTAACACTTCGTGTATTCCTTCTTTACGCCCGTATTCACCCCCGGATATACTCCCGTATTTACTTCACTTACTACTCTACTTGGTGCTTTATTACTCACTTTATTACTTACTTCACCACTTACTTTACTACTTATATCATTAAACACTTCCTCGAGCACTTTACCTAATACTTTAGCTCTCACTTTAGCTCTTATTTTAGCTCCTTAGTTTAGCTCCTTACTTCGTCTCTCGCTTCCTCTCTCTTACTTTATCTCTTACTTCGCCTACTACTTTATCTACTACCTTACCTACCACCTCACTTCTTACTTCACTTCTTATTTTACTCGGTATTCTATCTAGTATTATATCTAGTACCTTATTTCTTACTTTATCTCTTACTTTATCTCTTACTTTATCTCTTACTTTATCTCTTACTTTATCTTTTACTTTATCTCTTACTTCATCTCTTATTTCATCTCTTACTTTATCTTTTACTTTATCTCTTACTTTATCTCTTACTTTATCTCTTACTTTACTTCTTACTTTACTCCTTACTTTATTTAATACTTTATCTCTCGCTTTTTCTCTTATAATACTAGTAAGCGAGTAATTCTTCTTCGTCTTCTACTACTACTACTATTAATTCCTCCTTCTCTTTCTCTTTCGCCTCTTCGCTATTATTAGGGTCTAACTTAACGATATAAAGAGTAAAGTGTTATAGCTCGAAATAGAAAGAGAGTAAGTTACGAAATAATATTATTATTTATATTCGTATAAAATCGAAGTACTAGTAGGATAAGAGTTATTATAAGATAGTTACGGAGATTATTATAATATTCCCTTCTATTAATAAGTATTAATACTAGGAGGTTAGTTTATACGATAAGTAAATCGTTATAACCGAAATCTTAAAGCGATATCCTCCGATTTACTTTCGAATAGTAAAAACTTAGTAGTAACTATAAGTAGGACGGATACTACTCGTATAAATCGTCTTTACCGCTATCCCGTATTTAAGTAATAGGAAATTTACTTTATATAGGTAATACCTAAACTCCCAGCGAACGAACGATTTACTAAGTTTATAATAATTAATCGTAGTAAAGCTAATCTAATAAGGTCCTCTTTAATTTCTTAATACTTAAGAAGATTTTATATCTATTCCTATCGTACTTCGTTTCCTAATACTAAATATTAAATTTAGAAAGCTATATAACGATAACGTTACTAGTAAAGCCCTTTTATATAAGCTTTATACTAAAGAGGCGATAGAAAATAAATATAACGTCTCTTTATTAATATAAGCGCTTAGATAGATATAAGATCGTTTCGTTATAGTTAGACTACTTATAGTAAGGTCGCTTTTATTATACCCTCGATAAGTATTACGTTCCAAAGGAAGATATTCACCTACCGAGATAGTAAGAAGTATAAGGAGAAAAGAAGAGATAAGAAGGAGGGTATAATATAAGTAAACGAGGTAAACGAAAAGTTGTCGAATGTCGATATTAAAGTAAAACCTTCCTCCTTAAGCACGAGCCCGACTAATATCATACTACTTTATCTTTCATTTCACCTCTTACTTCCCCTCTTACTTCACCTCTCCCTTCACCTTTTACTCTACCTCCCACTTTAGCTTTTATATTAGCCCTTACTTCATCTCTTACTGTATCTCTCACTTTATCTCTCACCTCGCCTACTACTTTACCTACTACCTTACCTGCCACTTCACTACTCACTTCACTTCTTACCTCACTTCTCACTTCTCACCTCACTTCTCACCTTACTTCTTACTTCACTTCTCACTTCATCTAGCACTTCATCTGGTACTTCACCTACTACTTTACCTACCACTTTACCTACCACTTCACCTACCACTTCATTTTCGACTTTACTTCTTATCTCACTTAGTACTATATCTAGCATCGTATCTAGTACTTTACCTCTTACTTTATCTCTTACCTCACCTCTTATCTTATCCTACCTCTTACTTTAGCCCTTACTTTAGCCCTTACTTCGTCTACTACTTTATTTTAATTTAACTTCTTACTCACCTAGCACTTTATTTAGTACTCTATTTAGTTCTTTAGTTAATACCGTATCTAGTACTATACCTAGAACTCTTTTTAGTAACGTATTTCTTACTTTATATTTCTCACTTTACCTCTCTTACTTTACCTCTCTAACTTTATCTCTCTAACTTTACCTCTTACTTTACCTCTCACTTCACCTCTTACTTCATCTCTTACTTTATCTCTTACTTTACCTCTTACTTTACTACTCTTACTTTATCTTTTACTTTACCTCTCACTTTACCTTTTACTTTACCCTTTATATTATCTCTCGCTTTATTTAGCACTTTACTTAGTACTTTTTACTTAGCGTTTCACCTCTTACTTTATTTAGCGCTTTATCTCTTAGTTTACTTAGGTATTATATTTAATACTATACTTAGTACTTTATCTCTTACTTTATTTAGTATTTTATCCCTTACTTTTTCTCTTATAATACTAGTAGCTGGTAATTCTTCTTCTTCTTCTTAATCCTCTACTACTGCGACTATTACTATTAATTCCTTCTTTTTCTCCTCTTCCTCCTCCTTTTCCTCTTCTTTAATATTACTAGGGTCTAACTCAACGGTATTAAGAGTAAAGTGTCGTAAAATAATAATCTAATAATCTTCCTTTATATTAATCTAGTTAGCTATAACTCTAAGATATCCGATCTTAAATAGTTACGACTATAGATCTAACTTATAGGCCTATTATATTCAGATATACTAATCGTATTATACTTTATTTTTATATAATACGTTCGATCGAAGCTATATACTACTACCTTCTATTATAAAATAGGTATAGTAGCTAAGTAGTTACTGATATTATTAGTAAAATAAGTAAACTAATATTATATACCTCTAGCGCTATAATATCCGTCTAGTTAGTTTAAATATTTATTATAAAATATATTTTAAACTAAGTATAGACTAGTATTTAAACTAAAGCTCGACCCGACGTTATCTCTAATAGTATTAAATTTATAAATTATTAAATAGATTTTCTTATCGACCTCCTTTAACTCGGCTAACCTTACTCTTCTTAATATATCTTTAAAGCGCTTTAAGCGCGCGAAAGAAATAGTAACGAATACGCTTTATCCCTTTAACAGTGAGGAATAGTAATATTACGCGCCTTAGAACTATAAAAGGTTAAGGGATCTAAAACGTTAATCTTAACCGCTCTTTTAAGTTCGAAAGAAATTAATCGTTATTATAGCCTAAAATAAAAGGAGAGCGGCTTATAGGATAATATTATTATTTATATCCTTATTAATTTAAAGTATTAGTAGAATAGGAGCTATTATAAGGCGATCTCGAAAAAGTTAGGGTTTAAGTTCCCTTCCGTTTAGGGGTATTAGTATAGGAGATTAGTTCGTATAATTATAAGGAAAAGCTACAGCGGGACAGTGTCACTCCGCAAAAGTGCAATTACACCCACGAAATGTAGTGTTTCCATCTAAATACTCAACACGCCCCCGGAAGCGCCACCTTTCCGTGCTGTACATCTTGTCTTCGGTAGGCTGACCAAGCCTACTCGCTCAGACTAGTATCTCGACATATGCTTATCTGGCAGTGCATTCTTTTAATGATTCGAACACCCCACTATTTTATCACGTGCTTGATCTGGCGGTGTGGCAGTGCGTCGCACTACCGTTGCGCCAACCTCTATTGCTACCATGTGAGGAAAAGCTACAGCGGGACAGTGTCACTCCGCAAAAGTGCAATTACACCCACGAAATGTGGTGTTTCCATCTAAATACTCAACAATAATATATAAATTATTATAGTTAGGATCTTATAGCGATATCCTTTAATTTACTTTCGAACATTAAAAACTTAATAGTAACTATAAGTAAAATTAATACTACTTATATAGGCTCGTTTTTTACTATTATCCCGTATTCGAGTAATAGGAGTTTTATTATATATAGATAATACCTAGACTCCTAATAAATAAACGATTTACCGAGTCTATAGTAATTACTCGTAGTTTAATTAGTTTAGTAAAATCTTATTTAATTTCTTAATACTTAAGAAGATTTTATATCTATTCCTACTATATCTTATTTCTTAATATTAAGTATTAAGTTTAGAAAGCTATATTACGATAATATAACTAGTAAAGCCCTTTTATATAAGCTTCGTACTAAAGAGGCGGTAGAAAATAAATAGAATACCTCTACATTAATATAGGCGCCTGGGTAGATATAAGATCGTTTTATTATAGTCGGACTATCTATAGTAAGGTCGCTTTTATTATAATATTAGTAAGTATCGTATTCGAGATGAAGATATCTACCTACCGAGATAGTAAGAGGTAATAGAAGGAAAGAAGAGATAAGAAGGAGGGTACGATATAAGTAGATAAGGTAAACGAAAGGTTATCGAATATCGATATAGAATTATACTAAAGTAAAGATATTATCCCTAACCTCGAGCCCAACTGATATCATACTACTTTATCTTTTACTTTATCTTTCACTCCATCTTTCACTTTATCTTTCATTTTATCTTTCACTTCACCTCTTACATCAGCCCTTACTTTACCTCTTACTTCATCTCTCGCTTCCTCTCTCTTACTTCACCTACCGCTTCATTTCCAACTTTACTTCTTATCTCACCTGGTACTATATCTGGCACCGTATTTAGTGCTTCAGCTCTCACTTCCTCTCTTACCTTACCGTACACCTCTCATCTCACCTCTTATCTTACCTCTTACTTCACCTCTCACTTCACCTCTTACTTTACCTCTCACTTTACCTCTTACTTTACCTCTCACTTTACCACTCACTTCACCTCTTACTTTACCGCTTACTTCACCTCTTACTTCACCTCTTACTTTACCTCTTACTTTACCTCTTACTTTACCTCTTACTTCACCGCTTACTTTACCTCTTACTTCACCTACTACTTTATCTTTTAATTTATATCTTATTTCGAGCTCTCACTCCACCTAATACTTTTAAGCTAAAAAGAGATAGAATCTAAATAAAATAAATATCGCCTTAGGCGTCTATACTTATTTAACTAGGATTTTTAATATCCTTTTTTTTATAATAATACGCTTAGAGATCTATACGTTATTAGGAGGGATCTATAATTAATTCTATACGACTTTAATAGATTCTCTTAGAGTCTAACATATACTACTTTAGATTAATCGGTACTCCTTAAGTACTAAATAGGTTAAATTATAGTTCTATTAAGGTCCCTAGGCTTAGTTAAACGGGAAACGTATAGAGAGCGTATAAGGACCTAGTAAAAAGATATAAATTCGGGGTACTTCGACTCGAATAGAGTCCTACGATATAATAAACTATAGATAGAGAGTACTAACGAGGGAGTAATTAAATAAACCTAAGCTCGAGCGGTAAATACTTTATAATAAAGTAAGTATCCTACGTCTTCTCTTAACCTATAAATCGAACCCGTAAAAGCACCGAATAATAGTTACCTATTTATTCTATTAACTCGGTTAATCGTATTTTATTCTATTATAGAACTAATAGAATAAATAAAATAGTACTTCCTAGTAATATTTATAATAACTTACTTAGTTAATTTATTTATACGAACGTCCCGAGCTTTAAGTATTAATTATCGGGTAAGTATAATACTGAGATTAGTTAAGATAGTAATAAGAATTATAAGGACTAGCTTATACACTTAATATTTTCGTTCTATTAGGACCTTTAGGGTTTCTACTATACTATACTAGTGTTATAGTAGATTCCGAATATTATAGTACCTCCCCCCCTTTCCTCCTTTATCCGACGTATTAGTATTAGCTATCCACCTTCCTTAAAATTATCTCCTACACCTTATCCTTTAATCGCTAGGTCCCTTAATAAGAATTAGTAAGTATAAATAAAAACGTTCAGCGACGCTTATTTATCTACCGGGTAGCTAAAGTTTTTTCTGAGCGACTTTATTCGTTCCGAATAGTGTTTCTGTCCTATCCTTCTTCTAGTAAATTAATTTATCTGGTAGGTTACTATATAGGGCCGTATAATAGATCCTAAAGGAGCTAACTAACTTAAATATCACGCGGAAGTAGGCGCTATTAGGTCCCGAGCTTACTAGGATATAGAAATATCCTCCTTATATAGTTACCTATATTTATATTCTCGACGTTTAATAGCCTTAGGGTTAACGATTAATCTATAGCTTTATTAGGCTATCGTCGCTAGTACGAGATATATACTTACTCCTCCTTTTATATACTCTACTACGGAAATTCCTCAACGATATCGGGCTAGTTTTAAATATAAAACGTATAGTTAATAGAGTCGTTTAATGAATTTCGAGGGTCCTTTTCCACTATAGGGCGGACGTCTTAGTGTTATAACGTACTACTAAGTTATTTAGATTATTATTAATACCGCTAATAAGAGCGACGAGAGCGGCCTATATAACAAACTAAAAAAGTAATAATAAGCCCAGCCGAATAAGAAGACTTATAAGGACCGTTATCTTCTTATTAGTAGTTATAAAAAATATAGATTAAGATAATAGTACTTAAGTAGTAATAATAATAATAATAATAATAATACTAATAATAATAATAATAATAATACTAATAATAATAATAATAATAATAGTAATAATAATAATAATAATAATAATAACCCTAATAATAATAACGATAATAATAATAGGAGTAATACTAATAGTAATAACGATAGTAGTAGTAGTAGTAATAGTAATAAAGCTAGTAGTAGTAGTAGTAATAGTAGTAGTAGTAAGCTTTTACTCGTTAGTAGAATCCTACTTAATATATATAGTTTATCGTTAACGTTAAAGCCCCCTTATTTATTAGTTAACTTATCTTTTCGTTTATAATACCTAGGTAAAACGATATTCGATTTAACCGAGGCTAGGTAGGTATATACTTAATTAGCCTCGGTATATACTACTCGGAAGGTATACTATTAATTAAGTTCCCGTAAAAGGATCTTATATTTTAATAGCTCGATCCCGGGCTCTCGTTAGTAGTAGTATTAAAGAGATAAAGTCTTATTAAGGGCGCTTTATTAATCGATAATAGCGATAAGATCTTACTTAACGATATTATTCTAGAATTACTATTAGAGAGCCTATTAATAATAGTCCTATTCGAACGCTCTAATAAAGTCGGTCTTAACTCTCTCGTTCTTCGTTAGGACCGTTTAATATAATTAATATTCGCCGGGACTATCGCGTAATTCTACTAAAGAGAATATATAACGTTTCCCCCCTTAACGTCGAACCTAAAGGACCTTCTAAACGAATTATCTCTCTTCGTAATTAGGTTAACGCTCTTATAGACGTAGATATATTAATATTACTTACCGTCTTAGCCTGCTCGGCCACATAGAATAGTAGTATATAGGTCATCCTAATCCGTTCGGACGGGATAGGCTCCAGTAACGACGCCGGTTTTTCCTTCTTTTATAGTTACGAGAGTGTGAGAGTAAGGTAGTACGAGGGGGAAAGAAGGAGTTAAGCTGATCCCGCTAACGAGGTGAGAACGATGGGGTACGGGGGAGGAAAGTTATACGAGATAAGTTTACGTAACCTATGAAGCGCCTTCTATATATTCTTAGATCATCAGCGGCACCGTCTAATTTCCTCCTCGCCTCTATATCCGTGGTACCGTTCTATTTTAGGGTCTCTCCTTATTTATCGGCGGTATCGTCCTATCTTATATCCACTGAGATACCCGACCTTTTACGGCTACTATACGCCGTTTTAATATAATTTATAGCATTATTAACGCGTCCCTAATATACTAAATTAGGGTTTCGTAGTACTACGAACCGTTTTAATTAGACGAATACGCTTTACCTCGGTCGGACTCGTTTTAATTTAAGGATTGTTTTAGTTATAAATACTAATTTTCTACCCTAGTATATACCTTATTAGCTACTCTATCTATCTTAGTTTAACTAATACTACTTTATAGCTCTACTACGTATCGGATTTAATCTTAACTAATATAACGAAATATAAGTAGGTCCGATAGAGTTTAAACGCTTCTTACGAGATTTAACTCGATCTATCTTATTCTCTTCTTATTTAAACCAGTCTCACATCGATTAAATTTATATATCGTTAGCTGTGTTTACCTACTTTACCTTATAGTTTTTCTTTAATTTATAATTCTAGTAACTATATATCGACTCCTATACGATTATTATAACTCCTAATTCTTTTATTATTATCGATTAGGGCCGCTATATAACTATCGTAGAAGATATAAAAGACTAGACGAAGTAGCCTCGTATATAGGTAACCTAATAGGGTTAGCCTAGGATAAGTTAGAAAGGATCACCGAGTTAGTAGTATTTAATATAAGAGAAGTATTTATTACTAATATACTAATATATTAGTATACTAATATACTAGTATATTATATTATTACCTATCTAAGAATAGGATCTTCGATATATAGTTATAACTTTTATTATATATAGTCTTACTAGAGGGCTAAGCTAGGTATATTAGTATATAAGAAGATAAGCGTACTTAGTATACTCCATACTAAGAGGACTAAGTATTTTAAGTACGTAAGATATATATACTGATCCAGTTTAAGCCTTTAATTAAATAGTCCCTCCTTCCGTTATTAATCTAATTTATACCCTTACCCCTAACCTTTAAGAACTATAGTACTATATACTTATCTAATACTCTAATAGATTAATAACTAAATCTAGTTTAGCTTAATCTTTACGTCTAGGAGGACTATAATAACTCTTCTATAGAGTTTCCAGAGTCTTCGTAGTTAATTAAAATAATACTTCACCCGCTACCTCTAGAACATCCTTTAGAACCGATACTTAACTTATTAAGTAAACCCCTAGAGTGACGTTCACCTAATAACCCGTATTATCCTATAAAGTCCCTAATAAGAGTAGCCCTTACCTCCATAAGGTTTAGTAATATTATAACCTTCCTAGTTAGTCTCGATCGAAAGGAAACTACTCTTTCAATTTAGTCTTCTATTAATTACGGTTCATCTCTAAGTAAACCGCGAGTACGATTCCCTTTCCCGTATAAATCTTTACTTAGAAGTTAAACATTCTTTTACTACTAGAACTTAATATATCTATTACTTACGGGACGTTATAATAGTTTTACCGATATCTTCTACTACTACTTCTTTTACTACTCCTTCGACTTCGAATTTTAACTCTAAATCGAGTCTATCGTATTAATACTCTATTTTTATATATATTTATAAGATTCTCTTTTATAGCTAAACGCTTAACTAAATAGTATTAGCCTTACTATTATACGTCGTTCCTACTAACGATATACTAAATATAATTAAACCGATATTCGACTAAAAGTCGATCCACTTCGACTTACTATAATAGTTATTACTATTATTATCTCTTATTATATATAATATTCTTTTATCTTCGTTTATAAAACAGTTCTATTATATAGAACCTAAACTTAAAACTCTTAAACGATTATTCTCTAAATTAGTTAACTAAACTTTACTATCGAGATAAACTTAGAACTATTAATACCGAGATTTTCTTTATCCGGAGAGGTCTTCTTTTATATAACTAGTAGTTACTTCGTTAACGACGATACTTATTCTCTTTCTAGTAATACTCTACCCCTTCTTACCCCCGACTATCCCCCTATAGATACTATATTCCCGCCTTAAAGGAACCTTATCGGTCCACTATTAAGTCGTAGACGATCCCGCTTCCCTAGCCGACGTCCTCTCTCGCTCTTCTTCGAATATTAGGTCCCTTTTTAAGTACCGGCTATATATATAAAGGTGTACGGCTGTTTTAGCTTAACTACTTAGTAGGCGAAGTTCGCTAGGATGACGTTAGCCACTCCGAATAGGGTTTATTTAAGGTCTTTCTTTTAATAGACCGAATTATTCGGGGGATCACTAAATAGAGCCGTACAGTATATCCTAAATAAGGAGGCTGGCTGGTATATAACTCGAAAGTAGGCGTCGAAGGGTACCGTATTACCGAAATAGGATAGGGACCCCCCTTACGCTGTCTATAAATATTAGTACTTTAAACTTCGTTTATAAGCGAGCTTATACCGTTCACATATTTTATTATTCATCTACGGTAGTAAGGAAGATATACGCGGTCGCCCCTCCTTCCTATATACTCTCCTATAGGAACTCCTCGGCGCTAATAGTATCGGAGTTAATTTAAGTTATATAACGAGTAACCAATTCCAATACTTAAAAGGGTCGAAGGGCTACTCCTAAGTCTTAATAATTCTAGTCGTTCGCGCTTAAGGTTAACACCTATTAACTATAATTTCGTTTCCCGTTAATAAGGTATAAACTACCCCTCCTTCTCGCCTTCCTCTCTCCTTTTCCGGGAATCGTAGTAAACTTACTAGACCCGATTATTATTTAATAAATATAGTATCGCGTAATAGTTCTCCTCGGCGATATTAGGCTAACTTATAATATTAAATATAATATCGATCGAGTTACTTATAATATCCCCGGGGGCTCTTAGGACTAACTTTCTTAGTTAGGTCGTATTATAGGATACTAGGAGTTCGTTATTCCTTTTATTAATAGGAGTAGCTAAAACGACCGCCTAGGAGAGCGAAAATAGGCCCAGCCTAATAAGGAGAGTTTAGAAGCTAGTTATCTTCTCCGACGGCCGGTTATTAACAATAATTAGTAGGCGGATTATTTACGAGTTAGAATAATAATAATTAACTGCGACCCCCGTAACGAACGCGAACCGGTATATATAGTTTATCGTTAAGTTCCTCGCGAGAGGCCCCCGGTACGGGCGTAGATTCTTACTTAATTTTACCTTTTTTATTTCGTCGTTCGAGTGTACCCCATCTAACCGCCGTAGTTAATCTCCTAACTAAAACCTAATAGGCGACGCTAACGAGCTTTACCGCCCCGACGGTGGATTCCTAGGTATCGTACGGTCCCCTGGAGGCGGTATAGCCCCCCCTATAACCGGGACCGGAGAACGATCAGAGAGGAGGAAGGGAGAGGGAGAAGAAAGCCCCTCTACCACCCTTCGGCCGGCGCTTATTAGCGTTTTAAGTTCGTAGCGCTTTCTAAGCTTACCCTCTCCCTTAGTATCGAAGCTCGCTTTTACCTCTCGTTTCTTAATTATTAAACCGCACCTATTATAGCGTTAATAGTAATTCCCTACTCGTAATTAGACGATATTATTCTTCTTAAGAGATATTAACTTTTACTATCGCGGTCAAAGCGTAGCTTTCTTACTTACGGGTCCCTAGTAATAATAGGAAAGAAAATAGAGAGTATAATAGTAAATATAATAGAGACTCTAGTAATAAAGAAGATAGAGACTTTAGTAGCGAAGAAGATGGAGATTATAGTAGCGAAGTAGATGGAGATTATAGTAGCGAAGTAGATGGAGATAATTTATATAATATTAACGTATAGGGACATCAGCTTCTTATCGAAATAGCCCTAGGCGCTTATATTCTATCCTATCTCTCTTTAATATTATTATATAGATAGGCACAGCGCTCTTAAGCCTTAGCGATATTAAAAATCCCCCGCGTATTAATCAGCTCCTCCTTCTATTTATAATATATAGTATTAACGATATCGAGTTTAGTAAAAGATAACGCGACGTATATTATTCATATATTAAGATATTATATCTAGAAGCTATACTACGTATTAAGTACCTATAAAAGAGTTCTAGATCCTAATAGTTCGATATTAAGCTCGCGTTTATAGCGCTAAATAAAGAGGGTCTTATTATCGACGCTTTATTAATCGGTAATAGCGATAATATCTTACTAAATCTAATTATCCCAGCCTTATTACTAGAAAGCTTATTAATAATAGTCTTATTTAAAGGCTTTAATAAAATCGGTCTCGAACCTCTTATAGTTAAGTAGTCCTCGTTAGCCTTAGCGATTATTATTAAGACTATTTTTCGATTCGACTAAATCGAATATTTCGATAATCGCCTTATACTTCGCTATAAGTACCTTTTATATAAATTATCGATCTTAATTAGGCGGGCGCTCTCGTTTATATAGAAAATCCAATTTACTAATTTTACTTACTCGGCAGTATAGAATAATAATATAGATATAATAATATGTTCGGTCTCAACGGCGTCTCTAGAGTTAATAAAAAGGTGTTCTATTTTCGTAGTTATAGGTACTAGCGTAGTATCTAAGTTAATCCCGCTTAAGAAAAGATTTCCTAACCCTCGGTTAAGAATCGGAAGGTTATCTAAGGTGTTATTATATAACCTAATTATATAATCCACTATAGTAAAGCGCCTATAAGGCGTTCTCTTATATCCACGGTACCGTTTAAGTTTTATACCCTTCGAAATATCCGCGGCACCGTCTAATTTCACCCTCGTCGACATCCTCCACTATATACGACTCCTAAATACCGTCCTATATCGGTCTATAGTGGTTCTTTCCTACCTCGTTAGGGTTCTATACTCATCTCTTACCGCTCCGAAACCCCGCTACGAGCGGCTCCTTCGGCGACCTAAGAATCGCTAATACCCTTCCTTCGTTAAAGCCCTATAAGACACGGTCATTAACCGCCCTTAAGCGGAGTGTGATTTATCACTCGCCACTCTCGCTCTCGCCTGCTTCTACGTTAAGTATTCCACCGGGAAAGGGGTATTATATCGACCGAGATAGGCTACGAGGACTAATCCGCCTTCTGGTGGTTAGTTATCCTATTAAACGACGGCGGTATTATCTATTACTACCGTACTCGACGTCTCAGCCCCCGAAGAAGGGGCCCGGGAGGTAATAGCGGGAATACGGCGGCTTCGACGCACGACTAGGACGCGCCAGTTACTACGCCGGAGGACTATTAAGACCCTCGCATAGCGCTCCTCTTCCCGCCTCCTTCCCAGTCCGATTCCATCCCAACACTACTCTCGTTCCTTCACCAGTCGGTCCGCCCACCGACTTACTATTACTTATATCCCTATCCCGGTCTCTATCTTAGTTCTATCGTCCACCACTAAACCCTCTGTTCACCTATCCGTCGCGATACACTTTACCACCGATATTTTACTCCTTCTTAGCGCTACCAGTGGGCTACTGGCGCTTTTAATCGTCGAGGTTCACCTAAGCTACGTCGAAGTCGCTTATAAGAAGACCTTCTACAGAACGTTAATTTACCTTAATTCCTTCGTTACCTCTTAGAGTATTACTATTACTACTATTATCGCCGCCGCCGCTACTTAGAGTAGGCTAACGATACTTTTAATTACTAAGAAACCTATAACTAAATCTATACGTAATTCGAGCGCCTTAACGAGTTTAATAAGTATTATTAGCGAGCTAAGCGTTAATTCGATCGCCGTAGTTCCGTTAAGCTATATTAAGCTGGCTTATAAGAAGATCAGCTACGTTAAATTAACTTATAAAAAGACTAGCTCCGGATCACTAGTCTATCTCGGCTCCTTAGAGGTATCCCGAATAATACGACGGAGCCGACTCGGGCTTAAGGAGCGCGGGGTATACCCTACGGGCTCGTCTATTACTTACGATACCGTTTACGCCGTCTTAGATAAGCTATATAATAAGCTTATTACGGAGCTATCGGGCGACCCTACTATTCCTATTAATATTAAGCCTTAATAGGTTTACTATCTCGACGATAACGGTAATAACGATAAATACTACTATATCTTATAGAGCCGAGTCGTTCCGAGCCTTATTAAGGGGGACTTAGCGAATACAACTCTTTCGCTTAGACGACGCTATACGATTAACGGGATTTTAGGTAAAGCGATAAATATAGACCTTCGCGGAGTATATATTACTATATATATCTCGAACCGCGAGACGAGATATATTTAGGTTTATAAAACCTACGCGTTCTATCCTATACTATTCTAGAGGTTCGAACGTTACCATTAACCGCTTAGTTAAAGGGGAGCTATTTTAAGTAACTAAGGCGGTTAAGGCCCTACTTATATTATTACTATTAATAGATCTATCGCTCGATATAAAAATAAATTAATTAATAAATAAATTCCGAGATCTAGCGATCTAGCGATCTAGAGATATAGAGATTTAGAGATATAGAGATTTAAAGATATAGAGATTTAAAAGATTAAAAGATTAAGAGATCGAGAAATTAAGAGGTTAAGAGGTTAAGAGATTAAGAGATTAAAAGATTAAAAGATTAAGAGATTAAGAGATTAAAAGATTAAGAAATTACGGGATTAAGAAATTACGGGATTAAAATATTAAGAGATAAAGAGATTAAGAGAACGAATTAATAAGAACTCGTCCCCTTAAGTTTTTATTACTTAAACGATACCCCTTATTACCGTCTCGTTTAAGGGACACTTAATAGTTTTAGCTTAATCTATTTCTATCGTTAATAAAGGAATAAAATATTAAGTTAACGCGAAAGATAGAACTCTAACGAAAAACGATTAAAGGAGATAAAAGAAAGGGACGACTAGAGTTTTATATCGAGTTAAATCACCTTATATTAAAGTGAATTTACGTAAAGTAATATCGGGACCAGTATAGTATTGAGTTAAGAAATTAACGCCTATTAAATCTAAATATTTTTATACCTATCCTATGGATAACGATATAACGCTTAAGGGGAAGAGAAGGTACAACGGATCTCCTATACGATTCGTATAGAAGGTTCGTTAGTCCGGCTCTTCGTAATTCTTAAAATAGTCTAACCGATTCTCCTTATAAGTTATATTAGGAATCGGTCGGTACGTTTCTTAATCTCTTATTCCTAAGATTTATAACCGAATTAAGCTTACTATCTTTTAACGTTTATCTACTACTACTACTATTATATTATATACTTTATCTCGGTACCTATTAGCACTAGTATACTACTGGGTCGAGATATTTAAGCCTATCGAATTCGATTACGGTTATATTTACCTATAATACTACTATTATATACTATCGAGATAAGAAAATCGGGCCGACCCTATTATATAATTCGTATAAAAGGTTCGTCAGTTCAGCTTCCTTATTATTCCGAAAACGGTCCGGATAGTTCTCTATACGATTCGTATAAGAAATCCGGCGGTGTATTTTTCACCCTCTTCTTATCGGCGTTTATTATTAGTATTATTCTTTATATATCCGATTCGATCTTAATAGTCGTCGGTACCTTTATTTACTTCGTCTTTTCCTCTACTCGTTCCTCGTCCGATATATAAGCTATTTATTATTTTATTTAGCTTTCGCCGTTCTAACTCGAAGCCTTTACCTTTTTATTATTACGGCTTTCATCTTTTTAACCTTTCGAGGTTCGATTCTTTCGAGGTTCAGTCTTTTCGCCCCTCGACTCTTTTTATATACGATTTTATCGCGGTTCGACTTACTTAGTCCTTATATCCTTTACGAAATAACAGTATTAAGATATAAATCCTTCGTCCTATATATTATTTAAAACTAATCTTATCGTTATAATACTAATTACTACCTCCTTCTAAATCGGTTTACTTTTACGAAATACAATTTTTTCGAAGTATAATTTTTTCGAAGCACGATTTTTTCGAAGTACGATTTTTTTAAAGTACGATTTTTTCGGAGTACGATTCTTTCGAAGAGTAATTCTTTTAAAGAACGATTTAGTCCGTAGTATAATCTATTTATAGTTTTATTTTTTAATTATTCGACCCTTTTTTATAATCGAGTACCCCTTCTTTTATTATTACTAGTCGTCGTCGTTAACGACTAATATAATAAAAGTTACCCTCGTTTATATTATTATCTTTATTATCTACTCTCTACCTTTATTATTAAATAGATCGGTTCCTATTTCTTTCTTTTACCTTTCCGACGAGCTGTTCTAGTACACCTCTTTTTAAGCTTAATTCTTTTAAAGTATAACCCGGATCAAGGTTTAAGCGATTTTAAGATTTTATCTCTTTTTAGCTTTACCCCGTCGAGATCCGACTTACTTATAGTAGAATTTCTTTAAAATTATATTTTATCGTCCGAGTACGCTTTCGAGTTTAAACTTAACGGTTTCTTATTATCTCGTTACTTCTTATTCTTATTATTATATATTAGTATTACTACTATTCCGCTTATTTATTCGATTATATTCGTCGTTTATTTAGCGTTCGGATACCTTTTTTATACCCCTTTTTCCGTTTCTTCTATTCGTTCCTTTCTTATTATAGATTCGTTTTTCGTTAGACGATCCTAGTAGTCCTTCGAGTTTATTAATACCCGATTTTTTCTACTTCCCTATCTCTCTTCGTCTTTAACCTTCGGAGGTAACTATTATTATCTTCTCTTCTTAATAGAACCGATCGTTTCTAGGGATTACGTATTAAGTTAGTATCCTCCTTTATTTTATATCTATCGAATAGGCTCCTTATTCTATCCTCCTTAAGGTAGGAGTTCGTATTTACTTTCATCTGTTAAAGCCGACTTCGTTTAACGTCGGATTCCGTTCGCGTTTAAATTCTTTAGTGTTCCTAATACGTTCTCGTTATTAAGGAGTTATCGGATCTCCCCCCTCCTTATATATTATTTATTACTACCGGGTTTACTACGAGTAGATAGCAGTCTCTCCTTCTTAAATTATTATAGCGACGGGCTTCGTCGGTTCGTTCGCTACTTATTTTATTCTCTTTTTATTTAATCCCTTTACCGTTTAATTCTTTTATTAGTTTACCTCTTTCGAAGCTCGATCCTTTTAAAGTTTTATTCCTTTCGAAGTTTTATTCCTTCGGAGCTTAATTTCTTTTAAGTTTTATCCTTTTAGAGCTCGACCCTACTACTAGGTTTTTCGTTTCTTCTAGTAGAAGTAAGAGTTTACTTACCGAGACGGGTTTAGCGTATTGCCGAATTGGATTAGTCGAAAAAAACTTTTAATAGAAGTAGAATTAGGGTTATAAAGGATATAGAGGTAGTAGATTCTATCTTATAGAATTATCTAGAGGTATTAGTATATATTATAGAGTTGCTCGTCTAATAATCCTCTATAGTCTCGCCGATATTTAAAATATAGAAAGACAGTAAAAGGGGTTAATAGCGTTATTCGCGTTCGATTCGCGTTATCCTTAGTAGCTTAAGTAAGGGAACCTTAAGAAATACTTAATAATAGTATATTATCTACTAACAGATAATAGTATAGATTTCTATTACGAATTAACTCTCGGCGTAGCGATTTATATTCCCTACTAGACGAGTATAGTGCCTGGAGGTAAAGAACCTTTTAAAAATCACCTTCGGGCCCAGCCTTACTACTTAATTAAAGGCGCGTTTAAGGTAATACGCGACTATCTTATTAGTCTACGACTAAATCCTCCTTCCTAGATTCTCTACCCTTCTCCTACCGAGCAGCCTATTAAGGCGATTCCCTATTTAAAAGTCTACTACGGATATTACTATAAACACTGTTATAACTAATAAAATATTAATAAATCTAAAACGCGAGACTATATTACTAGTATTTATCGTATTCGTACTAAACGATAATAATAAAGGTATAAGCCCTATCTCTTATAAACTATTTTTAACTCTTTTAGCCTTATTTAATAGTTCCGAGTCTTTATAACGGAATAGGATCCTTAAGCTACCCAATTAGTTCAGGTTAATATATCTCGGGACCCCTTTTTAGCCTAGTAATATTAAGTAAAGTAGGAAATTACCGCTAAAGAGAAGAGATAAGTAGATTTGGTCGTAGGATCGAACGGCTATTTAGCTAATATTTTATTCTGGGTTCAGTTATATAGGTTTACTTAATACTTAAAGGGTTATAATAAAACTAAGCTTTTAGGCCTCTCGAAGAAGCCTTCCCCTAAGGAAGAGTCCGATACCGCCATCAGAAAGATCTTATAAGTAGTAGAAGAGATACTAAAAGAAACGTGGAATTAGTGTTTAGATGGGCCGGATTATCGATTAACTCGACCTATAGCTGTGGTTCTTAGTTAATTTTGGACTATTACTAATATATATTCGAAAGGCTTTCGACCGGGGATCGACAGAAAGACCCTAAGTATATATATAGAGTACTGGTAACGCGTCCTAGTCTTTTTATAGCGTACCGAGATCTAAGGAGATTAGCCTACTTATCGGGATTCTAACTAAGACGACTAAGGTATTAACCCTCTCCCTAACTCCGACTTCTTTCGATATACTTCTAAGTAAGTAGATTATTTCTATACCTATTTTAAAGCCGTCTATAACGAGGACGATACTATACTTCGAGAGTATATCTTTACACTTAGTCTCGCGCTAATTTATTACCTATTACCTAGTTATCGATTTAAGTCCGCTCTCCTCTCTTACTACATTACTATCTCTTACCGGATTAGGACTGAAACCTAGCAGCCCGCTAGAGATTTTAATTACCACCTTTCGGCCCTTATTTACTATACTTAGCTATAGATTTTTCGGTCTATCTACTCTCGGATTAATTAAATCCCGTACTTAGATACGGACGAGGAGCTAGCTAGTTTATATTAGAAATGGTTTCGCTAAGAGAGAAGTACCACCTTCGGTATTATCTTAAATTGGTAGCTAATACTATTTCGCGTAAGTAAGTAGAATATAGTACCACGCTTTACTACCTAGAGCCTTAATAACTAAGAAGTATACTATAAGGGTACCAATATTTCCATAGCCCAGGTCAGCTAGCTTTATCGTTAAGCTATTTATAACGCCTATTAGATCTTAGATTACGACCTACTTCTCGGTACTAATCTACTTATTTATATATCATCGGAGCATCTCTTTAAGAGTAAACACTAGTAGGAGGTGAATTAGTAGTTTAAAAAAGACCTACGAAATAAAACGCTTCTATAGGGCTATACCGAAGCTCTCTTAAACCACACCCTCGGTACTCCTCTCTTATACTAAACCTACCTCGAACCTTATAAAGGGCATGTACGCTTTCGTTTTAAAGCTATTAGTCTTTACGTCTATATAATCCAGTAATTTCTTCAACGTTAGTTTATAGCCTTCTAAATTAGTAGCCCCCCGCTACGGGCGAAGAATATCCTTACTATTATCTAGTAAAATACGGAGCGGCCGCATAGTATATATATTAAATACCAACGGGTAATAGTATATATTAACTACTATAAGAGTTAGGGTTATTAGGGCTATACGAACGATAATATCCGATTTCTTCCCGTTAACTTAAGAAACATACTCCTCGACTTTTTAGTTTTTATAACGCCTCACTATAGCCGTATAATTTAGTAGGTCGCCTCTAGTACGCTCTTATTTTCCTCTTTTTAGGTCTAGGATGGATAGCTCTAGAAAGAGACTTAGTTTACGCGGTATTTACGAGCGGCTAGTATATAAGCTAAAGGACCTCCTCTTAAACTATCTTATTAGCGTTATATCTCGGCCTCAATTATTAAAGTTAAGTTTAGGGAGGAGACCTATATCTTTAATATCGACTATAAGGATAGAGATAGTAATAACCCTAACCGAGATAATAATAAGAACGAAGTAGTAGCTACGATAGTACACTAGTCTAACTATAGCGTCTATACTTATAACCGCGCCTAAGAAGTATTGGTGATGGAATTCAGCTTGAGTTCCATCACGTGCACTAACAAACTTAGGGTTAATTCCTGCAGAGTTCCTTCACGTTGAGTTCTCAACAACCACGGCCATTCATGAGCTGAAATTTAGGTTACAGACTCTGACTAATGATTCTAGCTCGATTCCCAAAAGATACGATGCCATCTTATCAGGTAAGTGAGTAACAAGATGACCGAAAATTGGTGTGGTGGTTAGGGTAAACTTAGGGTAATCTTAGGGTTAACTCGATTAGGGTTGAAATTGGCTTCGAGGGTTAAGCTTAGATTGACTTCGAGCCTGAACTCGTCGATCAAAAGGGGTAGATCTTGGCGGGAAGATTACACCACCAAGGTTGATGTCGTGCATGTACACAGATGCATTAGATAGCTATACAACCGCGTCACACGTAGTTAATACGCGTAGTATCAAGACACCAACTCGTACAGCGTTATATTTTCATTCTTGAGTTGTCATTCCATAGCTATTCAGGATGGTTAATAACGTACAATGTCCCTCCGGACTGTTCTATCTGACCGAATACCGGATACTACTGTGTCTCCACTGCAAAGCGGCAGTTCGCCCGGGAAAGGCGATAGAAGCTCACTGGCGTAATGTCCATCAGTGGACGGGCCATCATCTTCAGGAAGTCCTAGCATACGCCGCGACCCTGACATTACAAGACCCCCATACGATCCGTATGCCGGCCCAGTGTGCCCTGATTCCCCAACTACCCACATTTCCCGGCTATAGCTGTAGTGGCTGTAATTACTTAACGCGGAGTCGTAAGTGTCGAGAACGGCACGATCGAGAACAGTCCCATCCAGAGAGTGAGGCTGGGTGGATTCAGGTTCGGTTACAGACATTCTCTCATGGTCGGTTTGCTAAGTACTGGACTATCCCAGATGAAGACGAGGACGAACAGGAGGAGGAGGATACGGATCATGTCACATCTACGGGTGCTTCGCTCAGCGGCAACGAGGAATGGGCGCAAATGGTGGCTCGTCAGAAGCAACGAGACGAAGAACGACGACAGAAACATCTTACGGAGGTTGACAACCCCGAGGACTTAGGCAAGGTATCGACATGGGTGCAAGAGATGGGCTGGGCGGCCCACTTTCACGGTAAAAACCCATTGTTGATTCACGACGCTAGTGTGCTGCCTACCGTGAAAAGGCGCCGAGGGGGCGGTTCTCGTCGATCCCACTGCGCCGATGAGTCTCCAGAGTGGCAGGAGCAGCTGATAGCGGCGGTGGAGAGTGTTGAACGCGTGATTGTGAAGTGCTGTGGGCGTCTGACTCGGGTACCGCATGAGACATTGCGCTGGCTTAATGGGATCGACCCCATTAAAGCACCACTGATGCCGTTTAAGGTGAAGAGCTCCAGCAAGTCCATGCTCGACTATCGCGGCCATGTCAAGCGGTATCTTGTATACTGTCTCCGAACGGGTCGGCTGCCATGTGAGGAAGCCCAGACGACGCATGGCATCGAATTTACTCCGGAGCAGCGCCGATTACTGGATCACGTCGGCATCGCGGCGGCTGAGGTTGTTTCTGCCGTCCGGCTGGCCCGCGGAGAGGTTGAGAGGGATGAGGAGGAACACCAGGAGCGATGTCGCGTACTCGATCGGGCCGTCTTCGAGTTTTGGATCGCGTCGTGGAAGCAGCATGTGGCATTTCGAGTCCATGTCAACCCACTCTTGCACTTCGCGGCCGTCTTGGGCATCCGTGAGCTTGGAGGCTGGGTCGACGCATCATCGTTCACCAGTATGCTTGCCGGCTTGCTGTGGTGTGGGCGAGTGGCCATGTTGGAGCACATCTTCGAGACGCTGCCAGACGACCCGACCGAGCTCACGACGAGTCACATGGAACACTTCTTCGACCAATATCGTCGATGGCTGGTAGATGGCACGCACACGCCGTTCAGCACGATTGTACGATGGATGGCATATGGCAAGGGGTATCGCGAGAAGACGGGAGGGCAAGCCAAGGTGACATGGGACCAGGATGGACTGGGGCTGCGATATCTCGGTCAGCCCATTGCTTTGAAGGACTTTGGGCAGGCCATTCAGGCCGGTCTCGACGAAGCGACCCGGTTCTTAGATCAGTTACTCTTCGAGCCATGGGCAACAGCAGCGAAGCGTATTGATATACGGCGCATTCAAGATTCGCTAGTATATCAAGGACCAGATCACTCATTCACTATGAATCGGCGGAATCGATGGCTACGCCCGGGTTGGGAGTTTTTGGCGGAGCGTGCTCGGGCCACGCGTGGGTGGTGGTCTCCCCAGACCGGGTGGAATCGAGTGAAGGTGCAGACATATCTCCGATGGGTGAAGGGATTCCAGGCGATTCAACCCGTCAACAACCACTTATGGTCAGGGCAGCCCGGGCGAGGACCCGAAGTGATGGAAATGCTCTACTGTGATGTCCAACAGGTCAGTGGGAACGTTAAGGTGGTCGATGGGCAGGTCGTCTTTATTACCGATCGTGATAAGAGTCGAGCCATCCGCGGATTGGGGCGTAAAGTAGCTCGATGGCTTCCCGAGAGCGAGAGCCAGAAGATGATTGCGTACATCGCGTGGGTGATCCCATTCGAGCAACATCTCTCGGCGGAGATGGGTCTGGCTGGGGTCGATGATTCGCTGATCCCATATCTGTGGAAGGATGCTCGTTACGGATTGCACGACACCGCAGTACTTAGTGCGGGACTGGCTCGATTGTTTGGTACTCACACCGGAGTCGAGCTTGGCGTGTCAGCATACCGGCACTTCGCCATCACACTGGCCCGCAAGATCAAAGGCATCGTAGTGCGGCAGGTGGAGGTGGAGATCGGGGAGCGAGGCGTAGACGACTCGATGGCTGGTGATCAAGTAACAGGAGCGCCGCAAAAGAAGGCGAAGTTAGACTACATCTGGGATCTTCAGGCCACACATGGCAGTGAACTCGCTCGTCTCCGGTATGCACTGGACGCGCAGTTCCCCAGCCATCTACAACCGGAGATGATGGGGCAGTACCGTGAAATCAGTGGTATGTGGCATCAGTTCTTATGGGGTTTAGTGAAAGCAGCATCCGACTGGGGTGGATCAAACAAACGATTACGGGCCAGTGGAGATGTTGTCGATGGTGCTCGACCGGCCAAGCGACTGCCAGGTGAAAGATCCGGGAGCATAGCGTCGATGCAGCAGGGACTACGACAGCTATTTGGGCCCATGGCGCGGTGGAAGAGCGCGGAGCAAGGGCAGGCGGTGGAGCGGATCATGGTGATGAAGGCGCACGAGCGGTTGATTGTGGTCTTGCCCACTGGAGGGGGGAAGAGCCCACTGTTCATGCTGCCGGCGATCTTGCCGGAGAGAGAAGGGGCAACGACGGTAGTGGTGGTGCCATTTGCAGCATTGATTCGGGATGTCGTTCGACGAGCTCGCGAATGTCAGATCGATTGTATTCGGTGGCAATCTGCGTCGACTGTTGGACGCGAGGGACCCGAGCGGCGGGCTCGTCTCGTGGTGGTCAGCGCGGATCTCGTGGAGGTGGGTGAATTTGTGCAGTATCTTGATCACTTACGACGGCTCGATGTGCTGAAAGAGATTTTCGTCGACGAGTGTCACACGGTGGTGCTGGATGTGAACTACCGAGATCGGCTATTGAAGTTGACTGGCTTGAACCGGTATGACTGTGCCATGATCTTTTTAACCGCGACGCTGCCCGGGTTCGTGGAACGACGGCTACGGCAAACTATGTTGATTGAGGAAGCGGCGATCATTCGGGCGAGCACGGTCAAGGGCAATATTCGATATCAGGTGCAGGAGACGGCGAGGTGGGGAGATGTGGGCGAGGCGGTGGAGAAGGTGGTTAGACGACTTGGGGCGCGGATGGTTGGGGATCAGAAGGGCGTGGTATACTGTCGTACCCATACCGAGGCGGAGAGGATGGCAGAGCGACTGAGATGTGACTTTTACCACTCTGGCATCGCCGAGGCACACCGACGACAAGAGATTCTGGAAGGGTGGATGGACGGTGTGGGTGGTATTCGATGGATCGTCGCTACGACCGGGCTCGGAACGGGAATCGACATTGCGGGGATCGTGGGAGTGGTGCACATGGGCGCCCCGTACGGCTTAGTCGACTTTGTGCAGCAAACTGGACGGGGAGGGCGACGCGAGGGCGAGGTCGTGGACTCAGTGATCATCAAGGGCCCGGGACGAGCGGCCATCCGAGCACAGGCCAGCGACGTCGAGCATTGGAATCACGAGGCGATGGTGGCATTTATCGAACAGAGTTCATGTCGGCGGGTGATGCTAGGGGAGATGATGGACGGGCGAGGGCAGAGCTGTATAGCATTAGGAGTGGAGCTGTGTGATCGATGTCGAGGTCCGGCCGGCAATATGGAGCAAGATGGGGCTGAGGGAGAAAAAAACGAGGAGACGAATACCGAGTCTCCGTCCCATGTAGTGTTAGGATCTCAGCGACTCAAGGAGCATGTACAATACACGCATCGGGCATTAGAGCGACTGCGTGGTTGGTTGGCCGAAGTTCGGGACTGCTGTCCGGTGTGCTGGGTCAAATGGCATCGCCGAGGGCGGCCGGAGCAATACCGACGACTGGTCGAGCACGGGATTCGACAGTGTCGAGTGGTGGGATATTCCGCATTTCGAACTTGGCGGCAGGGGCTCCGATTCGGTGAGTACGACTGCTGTTGGCGGTGTGGGTTAGCCGGCGGGTGGTGTGATGGGGCGGAGCGAGGGTTGGAGTGTGAGCACGCCGACACGGTACTGCCGGTGATGATGGAGGTTGTGGAGAGCGAGACAGGGCGAGCATGGATCCGGGAGGGGCTGGAAGTGGAGGAGGAGGTGTTGCAAGAATCGAGTCGATACTTATCGTGGCTCGGGCGACGACGACAGGTCCATGGGCGATGGATGACGAATGGGATGGCGGTAATAGTGACGATAATCGCCGAGTGTGACCGGCAGAGAGAGGAGGATTAAGAATCGAACACTTTGGTTCGTGAGTAACTAATTGAATATAAAACGTTCACGTTAATAGGGAATCCAGTTTTCAAGTTAGAGTGACCGAGTCAAAGTTAGTAATCACAGGGTTATAAATTTCGAATCAGCGAAGAAAGCGTATATATTAAGTAGACTCAAATTCAGAAGATAATTTTAGAAGAAAAGAATTATAGAGTTTCAAAGATTATAATAAAATAAATAAAACAAATAAAGCAATTAGGGGGTTATAAAAGAAGAATATAAATAAAGTATAAACATAGTCGCCAGATAGTTAGTAGAAATTACAATTAAAATAAAGATTAAAAATACGAAAGAAATAACAGCATAAATAAATACTTATACAAAGCGAGCATTAAAATAAACATAAGGGTCAAAAGATATATGAAAATAAAGTCGAACATAAAAGTAAGAGGAAAGAGACAAGAATTAAAATAGGGGTATAAAATTTACTAACATTATCACATAAACAAATCGATTAAGTAATTACATTAGGGTCACGACGAGAGTAGAAGTATATACGAGAAAGAGAACTCGTTTAGGGCTTTAGGTTGTACGATTATAACTACAGAGTAAAAGAAGACAGAGAGTAGAGTAACGAAGGCGGAAGAACGAGATAAGAGACTTACAGAGACTTACGATAGCTCAATATATGGTTAAAGAGAGTAGTACGAGTTGGTAATAGATAATAGTAAAGAAGAGAAAGGAGAGCGAACGAAAGAGAAATAGAAGAGAGGAGTAGTAAAAGAAGTAATAAAAGTTGGAATACAGCGGGATTAAAATCAAAGTCAATTTAAAGGTTCGAATTAAAACTAAAGAAAAATTAAATTAGGAGAATATAAAGGTAAAGGCTAAGGTTAGATTTACGATAAGTCAGGTTCATTAGAGAATCGAATAGAGTGGAGAGAAAAGAGAAGTAGAGTAAAAGAAGGAGTACGAAGTGAGGTTTTAGCCGCGCGCGATATAAAAAGGCGCGAGATCTAATAGGGTATATAGCGAAGTAAAAACAAAAACAAGTCGAATAAAGTTTATATCAAATATAAGAGAGTTATAAAAGGTTTATAATCACATAAAGATCAAGAATTAACCGAATAAGATTAAGATCGACCCGGTAATAGTAAGAACTTTAGGTTATACGATAAGGGCCGTAGAGTAGATTAAGTATTATAGAAAGCGAATTAGAAAAGAGAAGAGTATAAGTTACGAAGAGTACGAATAAGGGATTCGATATAAGGCTTCTAGATTTAGTAAACGGAGAATATTAAAGGGGTAATATATAGGTAATAAGGGGAGTTTAAGAGTTTTAGCGAGTACATTAAGGCGAAAGGAGAAAGAAGTCGAGGTAGGCGAACTAAGAGCGAGTAAAAGAAAATAGGAAGCCCGAAGGGCCCGGTGAATACAGCGACGCAGTCGTTTAAGAGAAGCGAGGAAGAATAGGGATAAGGGTCAGAAAGCGAGTTATAGAATCAACGTAGGGGCGAGGGTAGAGCGGTAGACGGGGATATTAGAGGCCCCGTCGAGGACTTTGGGTTGCACGATGAAAGCGTAGACGAGAGCCGAGTTATAAAGAGGGAGGGGTGTTATGGTTAGGGTTATAAAGAGGGAGGGGTGTTATGGTTAGGGTTATAAAGAGGGGGGGTAAAGGGAAGAGGCTAATTAATTAGGAAGGGAGGGTAATAAGTAGGAGTAAGAGTTAGGATTGGAGCGAGTAAGAGTAGTAGGGTTAGGGTTAGAACGGGGGAGGGTAGTAGGGTATAGGGGATTAAGAAATATTTTTAACGGGTTAGGGTTATAGACGAGAGTAGGGAGAGAGAGAAAGAGAAAGAAATCGAGACGATAGAATTACGAGTTATAGCGTAAAAATGATAGAACGGTATAAGGAAGTTTAAAGGGCTCAATTAGTATAGCGGCGTAGTTACGAATAAAGTAAAAAGGCCGAAGGGCCCGGTGAGTATAGCGACGCAGTCTTTTAAGAGGAGAGGGGATATGGTTAGGGTTACGGAGGAGGGGGGAATATGGTTAGGGTTACGGAGGAGGGGGGAATATGGTTAGGGTTACGGAGGAGGGGGGAATATGGTTAGGGTTACGGAGGGAGAGAAGAAGAAGAAGAAAGAAGAAAAAAATGAAGACGAAAGAGGTCAAGGTGAAAAAGAAAAGATAAGGCCCGAAGGGCCCGGTGAGTATAGCGACGCAGTCTTTTAAAAGGAGAGGAAAGAGAGTCAGGGTTACCGAGGGTAGGTAGGGTAAGAGAGAAAAACCGATGGACCCCGGTAGGGGGAGGGGAAGGCGAGAGCGTGGCTAGAGCAGGGATGCAGCGGACGGGAGATGACCGTTAGGGTTAGGGTTAGGGGTAGGGTTAGGGTTAGGGTTAGGGTTAGGGTTAGGGTTAGGGTTAGGGTTAGGG